>JARPMJ010007572.1:0-41822 GCA_033366665.1 Phoxinus dragarum | reverse complement strand
AAATAATACAATATCTGCATATTCAAAATTGTGTGTGTGTATATATATATAGTGTACCAATTATTCAGAATTGGTAAAAAATATTATTTAAAATTAAAATGAATTTAATACTTGTATTAAAAGATACGTTCAATTGATCAAAAGTTATATTTATTCATAATACTAATTATAAGAAATGTTTCTTGAGCAACAAATCTTCATATTAGAGTGATTTCTGAAGGATCATGTGACGCTGAAGACTGGAGTAATGATGCTGAAAATTCAGCTTTGCATCTTCAATAAATTACATGCATACATTTGAATATATATTGTAATAACATAGAAAAACAGTTCTTTTAAATTGTTCCATTTCACAACATTACTGTTTTACTGTATTTTTGAGCAAATATATGCAGCAATTGTGAGCGTAAGACTCTTCTTTCAAAAACATAAAAACCAAATCTTACCAATCCAAAACTTTTGATCTGTAGAGTATTTCGCATTTTTCAGCCATCAATCAATTTTATCTTTCTGAAATGACTTTCTGAAAGGTCAAATTTGAAAAACGTGTCATAAAACTTAATTTCTTTATATTTTAACCAGACATAAATCTTATGCTTAGACGTTAAGCATCTGCAGTGCCGTGTGTTGCTTTCAGTGACTTGCTTACAGTGGCTGTTTCGGTGTCGTGGAGGTTAGGGAGCGTCTCGAAATAGACAGCTATATTTAGTGCACTTCGGCCGTCAAACACACTCATGGCCTATTAAAAGGAAGCAGATGTCAGAGAAGCCCTGCTCATTCAGACAGTGGATAGGTCGAGGAACATCTGGCTAGTCGTGAGGGAGGTGTATTTGGACTTTACTGCTCTAATCATAAAGACAATCTGGCAAACTTAAACGTGACTCTACTTCGCTAAATAGATAAATATATAGGCTAGTCTGTATAGTTTATAGACTATAGTTTTTTACTATAGCAAGTTTTTTACAGGTCGCCAAGAGTTGAAGAATGTAAAACTAAGGGCTCATCACTGTCACTTTTTACCCAGCCGTCCAATCACAGCGGAGGAGGGGCGGGACTAATACCACACCGACCAGCCGCCGCTTTCTGCTTGTACAACGTCAACAGATGACAACAACAAGCATAATAACGGAACAAAATAATTTAAAACAAGAGCCAGAGAAAATACGTTACATTGTATCAACATTTTAATATAGAATCAACACAGAAACAAAATATGTGTGAAATGAGACACTAGTAACACTTTCGCCGATATTCCGTATCATAACAAGCAAAGCGTCTCAACTTTAAAAAAAATGCTGCGCTGCCAAAACGCTCTCAAGCGCCCACAGCTAGGCGTTTTCTGCAGAGCGACTAGCGTTTTCAGCAGAGCGACTAGCGTTTTCTGCAAAGCGACTAGCGTTTTCTGCAGAGCGACTAGCGTTTTCAGCAGAGCGACTAGCGTTTTCAGCAGAGCGACTAGCGTTTTCTGCAGAGCGACTAGCGTTTTCTGCAGAGCGACTAGCGTTTTCAGCAGAGCGACTAGCGTTTTCTGCAGAGCGACTAGCGTTTTCTGCAAAGCGACTAGCGTTTTCTGCAGAGCGACTAGCGTTTTCAGCAGAGCGACTAGCGTTTTCAGCAGAGCGACTAGCGTTTTCAGCAGAGCGACTAGTGTTTTCAGCAGAGCGACTAGCAGAGCGACTAGCGTTTTCTGTAGAGCGACTAGCGTTTTCTGCAGAGCGACTAGCGTTTTCTGCAGAGCGACTAGCGTTTTCTGCAGAGCGACTAGCGTTTTCAGCAGAGCGATTAGCGTTTTCTGCAGAGCGACTAGCGTTTTAAGCAGAGCGACTAGCGTTTTCAGCAGAGCGACTAGCAGAGCGACTAGCGTTTTCAGCAGAGCGACTAGCGTTTTCTGCAGAGCGACTAGCGTTTTAAGCAGAGCGACTAGCGTTTTCAGCAGAGTGACTAGCGTTTTCAGCAGAGCACCTAGCGTTTTCAGCAGAGCGACTAGCGTTTTCAGCAGAGCGACTAGCGTTTTCAGCAGAGCGACTAGCGTTTTCAGCAGAGCGACTAGCGTTTTCAGCAGAGCGACTAGCGTTTTCAGCAGAGCGACTAGCGTTTTCAGCAGAGCGACTAGTGTTTTCAGCAGAGCGACTAGCGTTTTCAGCAGAGCGACTAGCAGAGCGACAGCAGAGCGACTAGCGTTTTCAGCAGAGCGAGCGTTTTCAGCAGAGCGATTAGCGTTTTCAGCAGAGCGACTAGTGTTTTCAGCAGAGCGACTAGCGTTTTCAGCAGAGCGACTAGCGTTTTCAGAGCGACTAGCGTTTTCAGCAGAGCGACTAGCGTTTTCAGCAGAGCGACTAGTGTTTTCAGCAGAGCGACTAGTGTTTTCAGCAGAGCGACTAGCGTTTTCTGCAGAGCGACTAGCGTTTTCTAGCAGAGCGACTAGCGTTTTCAGCAGAGCGACTAGCGTTTTCAGCAGAGCGACTAGCGTTTTCAGCAGAGCGACTAGCAGAGCGACAGCAGAGCGACTAGCGTTTTCAGCAGAGCGACTAGCAGAGCGACTAGCGTTTTCTGCAGAGCGACTAGCGTTTTCTGCAGAGCGACTAGCGTTTTCTGCAGAGCGACTAGCGTTTTCTGCAGAGCGACTAGCGTTTTCAGCAGAGCGACTAGCGTTTTCAGCAGAGCGACTAGCGTTTTCAGCAGAGCGACTAGCGTTTTCAGCAGAGCGACTAGCATTTTCAGCAGAGCGACTAGCGTTTTCAGCAGAGCGACTAGCATTTTCAGCAGAGCGACTAGCGTTTTCAGCAGAGCGACTAGCGTTTTCTGCAGAGCGACTAGCGTTTTCAGCAGAGCGACTAGCGTTTTCAGCAGAGCGACTAGCGTTTTCAGCAGAGCGACTAGCGTTTTCAGCAGAGCGACTAGCGTTTTCTAGCAGAGCGACTAGCGTTTTCTGCAGAGCGACTAGCGTTTTCTGCAGAGCGACTAGCGTTTTCTGCAGAGCGACTAGCGTTTTCTGCAGAGCGACTAGCGTTTTCAGCAGAGCGATTAGCGTTTTCTGCAGAGCGACTAGCGTTTTAAGCAGAGCGACTAGCAGAGCGACTAGCATTTTCAGCAGAGCGACTAGCAGAGCGACTAGCGTTTTCAGCAGAGCGACTAGCGTTTTCAGCAGAGCGACTAGCGTTTTGAGTCAAGAAGTAGACTAGATGTTACAAAACACGACTGTAATTACGGTTAATTTGTCACACTGTACATCAAAGCTCAAGTCTAGTGCATTGCATTGTGGGATATGATGTTCCACGAAGTGGCCTTTGGATGTATACTGTGCATTTTGTTAGCGCGTCATTCTGTGCATACATAAAGTTTGCATACTGTGCATTCTCTGTAAAGCTACACTCTAAAAAATGCTGGCTTGTTTCAATTGGGTCAAATATGGACAAACCCAAACATTGGGTTAAAAATGTAATTTAAAAATGTAACCCAACGGCTGGGTTTTTTTAATTAAATTTTTAACCCAATGTTTGGGTTTGTCCATATTTGACCCAAAATTGGGTTAAAACAACCCAGCATTTTTTAGAGTGTAGTATGAGACGTTTTCTATTTCAAACACACCCTATGCAAGCATTAATGCTCTTCTTCATGTCTCTGCTGTTGTGCATGCCAATGTAGGAGGTCAGAGGTGAGTCTGCTGGCGCAGAGGAAGATGAAGATGAAGATGCAGGTGTTGCAGACGCGGCTCAACAGGAACGGGAGGAACAGCGCCGCCTACTGGCCGACAGTCACAGCACGGCACTGGAGCTGCGCTGGAAACTGCAGCATGGAGAAAAGCGCTGGACCCGCGAGAGGAATGATCTTCTGGAGCGCTTCGAGAAAGAGAGGCAGGAATGGGACCGCAGTTTACGGGATATGCACCACAAGATGGAAAAGGTCTGGGGTGTAATTCCTACTTGTTTTACTTCTATATTTCAATACCTTAAAAGCGGTATGTAAAATGGCTGACAAGACATGTGAATGCGTTCAATGCTGGAAAGTAACACTAAATAGTTCAATATAATATTTGTATGTGATTTATTTGAGCAACATAATAATAACGTGAAACTATGTTGGAAGACTCCCGTGAGAATCGCTCAGGTTTCGTTTAGATCAGTGCCTTGGAGCAGGGTTTCCCAAATAGGGGTTTGTGAAGAAAAACGCAAGAGGTTTTTGAGGTGAAGAAAGGCTATTACTTAAATTGAATGTGAAATCAAAATCAATAAATGTGGCTACACAATTATTCAAAATAAAATTGAAATTGTAATATAGCTTAGTGTGATTTTATGTAGTCTGTTGCGCTGCGTGTTTCAGAGTGAACAACACTGTGTTTTCAGCATCTCAAAGTGCCTTGGTTCACAGTAAATGCTGCTTCTCATTAACCATGCAGAAAGTTTAACATGCATTTTGGTAATGCAATGTGTGCTAGGCTCACGTTATTTACACATTCACACAATCTATCTCTCTATAAATATATATACACAGGTGAAACTCGAAAATTTAGAATATCATGCAAAAGTTCATTTATTTCAGTAATTCAACTTAAAAGGTGAAACTAATATATTATATAGACTCATTACATGCAAAGTGAGATATTTCAAGCCTTTATTTGTTATAATTTTGATGATTATGAAAACCTTTTCACAATATTCTAATTTTACAATTTGGGGTTTTCATAAGCTGTAAGCCATAATCATCAAAATTATAACAAATAAAGGCTTGAAATATCTCACTTTGCATGTAATGAGTCTATATAATATATTAGTTTCACCTTTTAAGTTAAATTACTGAAATAACTTTTGCACCATATTCTTATTTTTCGAGTTTCAACTATAAACTTTTAAAATAAAAACAATCAAAATAATGAACACTATAAAGTATTAAATACTTTATCTGTTTACTTGCATGTCATGTGGCCATTAACCAACATCAGAGAGCCATGAACATGCAAAAGTGATGTAAAATAGTTTAAATATTAATCTAATGGGGTACCTCGAGTAAATATTTCCCATCAGCTGACTAAAAAGTTTGTGAACCCCTGCTAGACAGTCGGCAGCTCACCAGGTCTTGACACAGAGCCGATATGTCCTCTCCTCCATCCCAGATGCAGAGAGATCTTGTTCAGTCAGCAGAAGGAGGAGCAGCGCATGTCTTCTCCCCTCAGGAGAGTCCGTGTAAGGCTCCTCGATCTCCACGCTCACCCTGCGCCGCTGCACACATGCGCTCACACTCGGACTCAGAGGCCATTCTGGAGGAGAAGGGGGCGGCCGGCAGAACCAGACCCGGTGAGGGACACCGGCCCCCGGAGAGCCTGTTTCTGGACGCCCTCTCGTTGGACCCGTTGAGCGAGGCCGAGGTGCCGCCTCCATCACGTCTGGACAGCGAAAAGAGGTTCTCCCATCTGAACGAAGTAAGACATCAGGTCACACTGCACGATGAGGCACGTTTCATGCATTTTATTTTATTTTTAAGGTCCACCTATAATCTCAGTCAATGTTTTTTGCACCAATAACGTATTTATTTTTTTATGATTAATCGCATCCAAAATAAAAGTTTGTGTTTACATAATATATGTGTGTACTGTGTATAATTATATTGTATATATAAATACACACATATGCACATAATAATTTAAGAAATATTTGCATGTATATACTGTATGTATATTTATACATAAATGATATAAATATAAATATTTTATACATAACACTTTTTTTAAATATATACATGCACGTGTGTGTATTTATATATACAAAATAATTATACACAGTACACACACATATATTATGTAAACACAAACTTTTATTTTATTCGCGATTAATTGTTGCCCAGCACTAGTTTTTTGTGACCATTATCCATCCACTTTCTGACCCTTATATTTGAACAGGTTGCTTTTGCTGCTGTAAAAGAGTTCAGTACTGTATGTAAACATCTCTATTAGGATTGGCTATCATCTTTGCATGTGAAATGAGTAAGAATTATTACATCGTGACTGCATAACAACACACACTGCACTCAAATGTGCTGCACAAAATCTCAAGTTAAAGTTTTGTGGCTTTTGGTTGACTCCAGAATCAACATCAATGAGACAGAAAGCTTTGAGTTCTTAAAGTTTGACTTTATTTAGTAAAGTCTTTAATTCAAAAGATCAATTAAAAATAAGATCAAAAGGACACAAGACCCCCTTTTAAAACTTTGCTGATAGCAGTAGATGAATAATATACTTTAACTGTGATTTAACTATATATTTTTAATATATGATTTAACTGTGTTGTTTTTTTAGGCACTGAATGAGATTTCTGAGAGTGGGGATTCTGCCATTTACCCTGAGGAGGAGAAGAGCAGCGGCAGCCTACTCAGGTGTGTGTGTGTGCGTGCGTGCGTGTGTATGCGCGTGTGTGTGTGTGTGCGATGCGTGTTAAATGAGGAAAGTTTTGCTCTTCTCTTGGGAATATAGAAGTCAATATCAAAGCTTGACATAAATTAACTAAATAATCTTATATTTCAATGCTGAAAGTTGTATTATATCCTGATCTTCTGGGCTCTAGATATGGCTTGAGTCTCTTCTGTAAGTTGATCACTTAGGCTACGTCTACATTAATCCAGATACATTTGAAAACGGCTTTTTCATTTAAAAACGCTCTCCGTCCACACTAGCGTTTTCCGAAGTTTCAGTGTGGATGAGAAACTTCTAAATTCACCTTACAAAAGCTCACTGAGATGATACAAATGGAAAAATAAATAATAAAGTTATCGCGCAATTCTTCTAACTGGATAATTTTATTTAGCAAAATATCTCACTATTCACTGATGCGGTCCAGGTCGCACTCAGTCACCATAAGTTTGGTCTAAAACACGACTGCTCTCCTGTATCGCCGCAGGACAGCAAATGTGAGAACATTTTCTGTCATCTTTGCAGGACTGTGATATGAAGAGTGTGCAAAGTGAACATATTTTAGCAACAGTGTAACAGTGAACAGCACATAACAGGCACATTATTGGTACAACATGGATCAAATGACTAAACTTACTCCATCGTTTTCAAATACCTCCGGCTTCACAGTCCACACTAGAACGCGAAAACGGCGTTTTCAAATTTATCCACTTTGGAGAACGTATTCCAAAAGCTATGTTTTTGTTGACTTAAAAAAAGGCCAAAATGGAGAGAAAAATATACGTTTTCAAACAAAAACGTATTAGTGTGGACATGGCCTTAGGCTATGTTTACACGGAAACGATCTGAAGAGAAAACGCAAAAGTGGCGTTGCGTTATCACTTTTTATTCTGCGTTTAGACGAGCGTTATGGAGGGGAAATCTACGTGCTATGGTGACGCAAAAGTGTGTGAAATTGGATGTAGTGTGCACTCCTGGCGATGTGAAGCACTGAAAGTGAAAGAGACGCTGACACAGTTTCTCATGTTTAATACTGTAAAGCTGCTGCTTTAACCCTCGGTGCTCTTCGCATGTCGCTCAAAAATTATATTTATATTTTTTTTTAATTAATACTATATTTTAGTTTGATAATGTTTTGTTTTTTTCCTGTACTGGCGCATGCATGTGATGTAAACGCGTACGCGATGCCTTCACTGTCTAGCAGACGTTTGCATTTTACACTTTAGACGGGAACACGATGGTGGAGCGTTTTTAAGATTTCCACTCTGGAGGGTGGTTCCACTTTTTTTTTGCGTTTTTAAGCCCCAAAAACGCCATTGCAGTGTAAATGAAAGGCACATCTGATCAAATATTTTTACGTTTTCACCCGCGAGCGTTCTCGTGTAAACAGGGCCTTAGTAACATCCTCACACCTTTTCTCAACAACACAAATTATATGAGGTGTCATTCATCTCCATAGTACAAATAGGTAGATGCAAGATGCCAACGTTTACTCTAGTGTAGGGGTTAGGGGTGAGTACTTCTCAGAAAGATCTAAATACGTGTGTGTGTGTGTGTGTGTCTTCAGTTCAACTGAACTCATGTGAGTCCAGTTATTGATCCAATGTCCATTTATCATTGTCCTTTTTAAAGGTCTCCTCAACATTGTTTCGTTTACTGCAAATAAGCTTCAGTGTCTTTTCCTGACCGTCCCACTTTGAAACTGTACTGATAAATCGATCCCGCTTTGCCCTTGTTTGAGTGTTAGTTAGCAACTATGTTTAGACTGTGATGTTGTTGCTGTTTCGGCAATCTCTCGGGAGAATTACAAATGGAAAGGAACAGTTTAATCTCAGGAGGCTGAAGATTAAACCTCCCAGCAATAAAGAAAGATAACTTCATCAGTGCATTGAGCCTCATTTGGGACTGACACATTAAACCCAGCATGCTGTCTACCGAGATAGTATCATCAACATGCTCCTTATTAGTGATTAAACGGATCACAAAACCCACGGTTCGGATCACATTGCGGTTTTTGATGGACAGATCGGATCCTTTTTCGGTCAGAAAGTAGCTTTGCTTTCCATTTATTCTTTAAATCACACTTTAAGTACTTCGATACCACAGCGAAAACTAGCCTAACTGATAACATTCAAACATTACTAAAGACAAGTGAACAGTCAGCAAAAAATAAGATAATAAACTAATTACAAGGATATACAATACAACCAAATTACAAATAAAGTAAGGTCTTACTGTAATGTATTCAGGTGGAGACATGTAATAATTAGGCCTAAATGTAAAATAATAATAAAGTGTTAATTGTATAAAGTAAATATAGATTCATCTTTGTTAAAGCTGTGTTTTGTTTTTAATTAACTTTAATGACTGGCATTAATAGGTTGCTGTCACTTTAAGACCGGATGCACGGATCCAATATCATGATACACATTTTAACTGCTTACGTTCACTGTAGACTGTGTTTACAATAATACTTGCCTGAGACTGGTATTTTGGCATAATTTTGTGTGTACATATTCAAGTGAGTTGATGGTGAAACACACGCGTGCCAAACCGTGGGTCCTGGTCCATACAGACCACAGATCAACTACAATCTTTTTAACCCCCACTCCTTATGAAGTCATTCCTTTGTTCTGTCCCATGTTCCCAGAATCCAATGTTCCCCAGTTTCCAGGGTCCCCATGTTTCCCAGATTTGTATCTTATATATCCAGGTGTATCTTTTAATTTTATATTTTTATGTAAAGTGCTATGAGATGCTACTTTTAAAGGCGCTACATAAAATAAAGTTTATTATTATATGCCACATGATGAACATATATGATAAAGGGTCCTATGTTCCTCGGGTTAAGGTCCTTGCACATTGAGTTCAAAATTTTCGCACGTAAAAAAATAAATACGACCTCACGTTATGTCAATCACACTTGCCTTTACGAAACTTTCGTCCGTCATAAAAAAATTCGGATCAGGTTTGATTTTCTGCGTTTTCCGCATCCGTAGCCAGCATTTTGAATGGTGTTTTGACAATTCAGAGCCAACGAATCACGAATAAGATAAAAGCATGCGAAAATTTCAGACTCACTGTACGTACACACCGCCGCCGACTTGAGCTGCAAAGAAGCTCTGGCCGCCCCATCTAGGACGCTTGTCAAAAAGTACGGGGAAGCTTGTTGACGCTTTGGCCGCTCTGACAGCGGGAGAAGAGAAGTGTCACAACATGAAATGTAAACCGGAAAAAAACAAGCAATAGATTGGCACTAGAAACCTTTTATAATGACAGCATTTTTATAACCGTTTTAGTCTCATTTGGTCGGGGAAAAAATAATAATTAGCTATTATTATTATTATTTGCATCTAGTGCAATTGGTCAAATCGGTGTTACCATGAGCAAATTAATTGTATTCCCGCTTAAAACGAGCGTTCGTAAATATTTCCAATAAAAGTTGCGCTCATCCTCAAATGTGTATCACTGGATCATTATGGATCATCGCAAAGTTGTTGTGTTTGGTGTTGCTGTATTGTATTTGCGGAGAAGACGTCGGACTCTGAGATTTTGTTTTGGTAGGAACGAAAGTTTACATCGTACGTTTCAGCGCAAAGGACGTCTATATTCCGATTGGTTACTGGCGTTTTGCCGCTGCTTGCCGCTGAACCGCGTCATAGCTCATTACCATAAAGTTGAGCTACTTTCAACTTTCTGATTGAAGCTCTGGTCGCTCAAAATGCTCAAAACGCCCAAAACGCGACGCCGATGGATTTGACGCTCCTTGCAGCTGAGAGAAGCCAGCTTCCATTGAAAATGAATGACTTCCGATAACTTTGGAAGCTAAAGTGGTGTGTACGTACAGTCAGGACCTTTAGGGTTAGGGGAACATAGGGTTAACCCTGCAAACATAGATATTCACCCCTCCTGACGCAAAGACAATTCCCAAAGGTTGGCAGCGACATTGCGTTGTTTAATACGATACTTTGTTTGAGCATTGCATCAATCCCATAATACATTGCTTTAGGATGAGTAAAAATAATCAAAAATAGTGTCAGGTATAATGTTTAATAAAAACAGCATTGTAACTTTTCAACCGTTTCTGCCTCCGTAGGGCGAAGTCAGTTTGCTCCATGAGCGACTTCCAGCGTTTAATGGACAGCTCCCCCTTCCTACCAGATAAGAGCAAGCATGGCGAACATATACGGGACGACGTGACCCCTCCTCTTTCACCGGATGACCTCAAATACATTGAGGAGTTTAATAGTAAGGGTTGGGATCTGCCCACCAGCTCCCTGGCCTCTTGTCCCATTCCTGGTCCAGTAATGCCCTCTCCGGGGATGGAGGCCTGGCCCGAATCCCGAAGGGCCGAGTCGACTTCAGAAGCATTCCAGTCAGCCTCCTGGTTCCTGACCACCAGCGCCACCTTGACCACCAACACCATAAGTAGCCCTGAGTACTGCCAAATGCTCCCGCTCAGGGCGACCCAAGGGGGAGACCAGTTTGGGGTGCATGTCCTCCACAGTCCCGCTCGAGGGGAGCGCTCGGCTCCAAGCACCTCCGAACAGGAGTACATGTTCTCCAAAGTGACTCAAGTAAAGCCAGGGGAGGTTGTAGGAGGTGCAGAAGAGGTGTTAACGTGGCCATGTGAGATTAGGAGTCATTTGGAGGCAGGACTTAGACCTGAAGAACGTCCATTGATTTGCCCTGCGGTTGGATTTACCTCATCATTAGAGCTGGAGCTGTCTCGCAATCTGAGTGACGACATGAAGGAGAAGGCATTTGCTATGCGATCATCTGCATCTGGATCCAGCCCTCCGGAAAGGCAGCTGCGGGACACGGCGTGCCAGACGAATGGTTTTACCACACGGGGGACACAAACCACCCAGACTATCAGCGTGGGACTGCAAACGGAGGCTCTCCGCACTATCACAAGCAGTCCTCACCGGTGTCTAACGCCCAAAGGAGGCTCTACTCCCATCTCATCCCCTTCTAGGAGCCTTAGGAAAATGCAGTACTCGCCAGTCGTACAGGCTAAGTTTGAACGCCCGTGTTGTTCTCCGAAATACGGCTCACCCAAGCTCCAAAGGAAACCCTCAAACGCTGGAAAAGCAGAGCAACCTGTCAGCCAGACTCGTGCTCCCACTCCAACAACCACTTCCCAGCAGCAAAAAGGCAACAGTGAATCCGCTTGGGCTCGTTCCACGACGACTAGAGACAGTCCCGTTCACACCACCATCAACGACGGCCTCTCCAGCCTCTTCAACATCATCGACCACACGCCCGTCGCTTACGACACCATGCAGAAGTTCAACAAGTCCCCTAGCCGCTCTCGTCCCGCTGAAGCAGGGCCGACAGATCCCAAATCTCCCAGTGTTTGTGCCGCACAGGGGCCTTTAAGAAACTCTCGGGGCCGGTCCCCAAGCCCTGTTCAGCTCATTGTAGAGACGCAGGGCGAGAAAACCCCAGAGGGGATTAGCATCAGACAGGACCTGTCCGCTCCTCCGGGATACACGCTAGCGGAGAACGCTGCGCGGATCTTGAATAAGAAACTACTGGAGCAGAGCTTCAGAGAGGAGAGGAGGCTTTCCGCTTCATCCGCAGCTGCTCCCAACAGAACCGGAGACACGGAGAAACCTGGATGTCTTGAGGTAACTGAGAGGTTTATTGCATTGCTTGGGGAGGTTGCTCTTTTATAGCACAGGAGATATAACGTCAACATGAAATCAAACATTTAACATTTATTTTTTAAGGCGAGATACTACAGGCAAAAACTGCATTTGTCAATTTTGAAATTTTGGCTTTTCATAAAGTTTTTTTTTTCTTCAGACTAGTGAAAAGAATACATCCAAAATACACTTTTAACTGTATCTTTTAGAGCTCTTCATCTATTTGCATTCAATGACAGTGTATATCTTTAAAGGCCGTTTTCCTTCTACATTGAGCCAGAAATCTCCAACTCCAAAGGTTTTTTTTTTTTACAGAGGTTTGTTCATATATAAATTTAAGTTATATAATTTTATTCCTAAAAAATTATGAAAATGTATTTATTTTTGGCTGTTGACAGTGTTTTCTGATACATTTCTGATACATTTTCAGATTTTTCAGTAAGAGTGAGATACTACAGGCAAAAAGAGAGTTTTTTCATGCATCTGTCAATTTTGAGATATTGTGCTTTTTGGCTTTTCATAAAGTGTTTTTTTTTCAGACTTTAGCAAAGAAAACATCGAAAATACACGTTTAACTCCATCTTTTAGAGCTTTTCATCTATTTGCGTCTGTAGATAATAATACTTTAATACGCCAAATTTTACAATTTTATTCTTATCTATATTCTGAAGGTTTTTACAGAGGTTTGTTCAATTTTATTCCTAAAAAATTATGAAAATGTATTTATTTTTGGCTGTTGACAGTGTTTTCTGATCAATTTTCAAATTTTTCATTGAGAGTGATAAATGGAGATATCCAAAATCCCCTCTGTAAAAAAACGTTGACTATATATACAAAATTAAACTTAAAATTTAATTAAATTAAAGTTCAGTTTTTTGTTCTAGAAATGTATGCAAATTAGTTCAGATTTAATCAGATAATGCCTCATTTGCATATTTTAACATAACATTTCTGAAATCTTTTTTGCTATTATTAATGTGATAAATCAACTGGTGAAGGTGATATCTAATAGTTGTTGTTTTTTTACCCTATCCACCTGTCCTGGGGTGTCTCGCCTTTAGTAACATTTTCATCTAAGTGTTTGAGGATTGCTGACCTTTGGTTTCAGACGTTAGTGTCTTGGCAAATCATTGTTGAGATCTCTTCTGAAACCCTACAGGAGAGACGTGCGGGGTCTTGTTCTCAGGACAAACATCTTAGATGCAGGAGACCTAGCAAATGCTGTCTAGTAGAAACAAATGAGATGATCTAGTTTGTGATATTGTTCTTTCCTGCGGGTACACAGATAGACATTTAGTTAGTTAGTGTGGATTGTATATTACAGTATAAATTTGACTGCTTGTTGAAGGGTTTGTTCTTTGGACAATGCAGATTCGAGACACAAACAATGTTGTATAAAAGTATCAAAACAATTCTCATTCCCAGCTTCCAAATGCTGCCTGAATGCAGGTCTGAATGCATGCTTTAGCGTGCGGCTTTCTTGCTATGCTAACCGTAGCATAGTCACATGCTGCTTATTGTTTTTTTTATTCTTGCTGTGAAACTAGCTTACATAACTTCTTTGGATACAGGATGATCTAATTCACTGTAATAAAGTTGTATCCAGTTTTTAATGCCAAACTCTATCCATTTAGAAGATTAATCCCTCACATGAAAGCATGTCCACAGAGAGCGGCGTCATCGTTAATGCTAAACACACATTTACAAAGATTTCAACATCATTAAAGGAAGATTGTTGTTTGTGAGCAGTGTATGCATCTGGGATTTGCGTTTTAAACGTCATAGGCATTAATACATACTGTACAACAGAAGAAAACATTAGTAATATTTTGCCTTGTGAAAGGAGATGTTTTTGTACCTTTTTTTTTTGTCCATCATCTCTATTCATTTTAAATGGAGGCGATTGTCATGCACAGATTAGGAGTTTACATGCACAAGTAAAGCTATATTTCACAGAGTTACTGTATATATAAGGCTGGAAATCACCAAGACGTGTCCAGATCACATTTCACCCCAAATTATACAACCCCAATATTTCATAACAAATGGCGTAATTGATATATATATATGTAGGTAAAACTCAAAAAAATTTGAATATGGTGCAAAAGTTAATTTATTTCAGTAATTCAACTTAAAAGGTGAAACTAATATATTATATAGACTCATTACATGCAAATTTCAAGCATTTATTTGTTATAATTTTGTTATAAACCTTTTCACAATATTCTAATTTTGAATTTGGGGTTTTCATAAGCTGTAAGCCATAATCATCAAAATTATAACAAATAAAGACTTGAAATATCTCACTTTGCATGTAATGAGTCTATATAATATATTAGTTTCACCTTTTAAGTTGAATTACTGAAATAAATTAACTTTTGCACCATATAAATTTTTTTCGAGTTTCACCTGTGTTATTTATTTTAATTATTTATTTTATTTGTTCATGTATGCATTATTATATTACATTATATTATATTATATTATGTTATATTATATTATATTATATTATGTTATATTATATTAAATTATATTATATTATATAACAGATTATGTTATATGATATGATATATTAATTATATTATGTTATGATATATTATATTATATCAAATTATATAATATATATATAATAACAGATTATGTTATATGATATGATATATTAATTATATTATGTTATATTATATTATATTATATTATATTATATTATATTATATTATATTATATTATATTGTATCATATTATGTTATGTTATATTATATTATATTGCCATGGTGTAATGTTAACTGGGCAAAATTTAAAGGCAAAATACAATTTGATGCGGCTTATAATTGATTGGATTATAATTATTACATTTGGAGGAGAAATGTGACCTGGCCACACTGTAAAAAAAATATTTTCATGATTTATCATCACAATTTTTTATCTTTTGTCAAATGAACTTAGTATTTTTTATTACAACGAACACAAAATTTTAAGGCAACTTGCTTTTTTAAGTTAAACCAACTTTTTTTTTACAGTGCAGGTTTTAATCTCTATATAGTGTTGTAATGTTCATATTTAAAGGACAGCGAGGCTGCTTCTCCAGGTTCTGCCCGCCGGACCGGCCCGATGAGCGATGTAGTGCTTGCTAACCTGAGTCTGATGTGCTTGTGTTATTATGACAAGTGTGTTTACTCCTGTTTTTCTGGGTTGCCTCCAGAACCACACTGTCTTACTAACTGCACCCTGGGGACTGTAACGCAGCTTGTGCTCGCCGTGCAGTAAGTGCCACCGATCCTACTCGACCTTTGACCTCACAGTGACCTCACTATCTTCGTCTCACTGATTTTAATGGGATTTTTCTCACCGCATGCCTAGACACTGTATCACCGCTAGGCATTATGGGAAATATTGTATGTGCTTCGTTGTGGTCACACTTTTTTTTAGTCCTCATGTAGGTGTGAGCATGCCCATCGTCTGATATTAACTGACCTCACCAATAACCAGTCATCCAAAAAGCTATCAGAGTTTTTATTGGACCGAAATTATTATCCCAAACATGGGGTGGAATTTCATATGCAAAAAAACACAAGAAACTTCGGCTGATATGCAGTGGCTCAAAAAAACAAACAATTATTTCAAAGAACGTTAACACAAGCAAACTAAGTGAAACATTTCCTAATTGGATATTTTAAAAGATAAAACAATAAAAAAATTATTTTAAATGAAGACAGTATTTGCACACTTTATTTATTTTTTAAGTGACTTAAGTGTCACTGTATAAAACAATACAAATGTTATTTTAAATGAAGACAGTATTTGCACACTTTATTTTTTTAAGTGACTTAAGTGTCACTGTATAAAACAATACAAATTAAATTTTTAATAAAGACAGTATTTGCACACTTTTTTTAAAAAGTGACTTAAGTGTCACTGTATAAAACAATAAAAATTGAATTTTAAATATAGACAGTATTTGCACACTTTATTTTTTTTAAAGTGACTTAAGTGTCACTGTATAAAACAATAAAAATTGTATTTTAAATGAAGACAGTATTTGCACACTTTTTTTTAAAGTGACTTAAGTGTCACTGTATAAAACAATAAAAATTGTATTTTAAATGAAGACAAAGGGCCCTATTTTAACGATCTGAAACGCAAGTGTCAAAGCGCAAAGCGCAAGTAACTTTGTGGGCGGATCCGGGCGCTGTTGCTATTTTCCCGGCGGGATAAATGACTCTTGCGCCTGGCGCAAATCTAAAAGGGGTTGGTCTGAAGTAGCTTCATTATTCATAGGTGTGGTTTGGGCGTAACGTGAAATAAACCAATCAGAGCGTCCTCTCACATTCCCTTTAAGAGCCGGCGCGCTTGTTCCATGGCGGATTGCTATTATAACGGCGGATTTGCCAGCGCACGCCAGGAGCGGTTCACAGCCGAGGAGGCCGACGTTCTCGTCAGGACCGTAAAACACAGAGAAGTGACATTGGGGATGATGGGAGAAACCCACCCAAATTAGCTTCGGTTAAACAGGCGTATAATTTGGGTAAATGTGTAGCCTAATCTAGATTTTTTTTTTTTTTTAAATCTAGATAGATCTTTTTCCACATCTTCACGGACACAACAATGATTTCCCTCGTGTGTTAATATTTTTCCTTGTAATAATGTATGATTTGCAAAAATGAAAACTGCTGCCTGCGTCTGTTTATATTAGAGAATCAAAGTGGATGCGCGTTAACACGCTACATTATGGCCAAGCATGCGCCCTTAAAATACCATATCACTAACGCGCAATGCGCCACTGTCTTTAGACTGTTTTTTTCCTGGTCAGTGGCGGAATTGCTTTCTAAAACTGGAAAATAGCACCAGGGGAGTTTTGCGCCGGAACACGCCTCCTCTTTGCGCTGAACCGCCCCCGCGAGCGCAAGTTCATTCCCTAATTTACCGACGTGCGTCTGTGGAGGGAAAAGTCCGCTGTGCGCGGGTGCAAAATAGGAATGATACATGCGTCGGTGTACAAAGTCAATTGCGCTGGGTGCAAGATAGGGCCCATTAAGTATCTGTGCACTGTATATCAAACTCAAATGTGGCTTTTTGGATGGCGTCACCATTTTGACTATTAATATATAATCACTTAACTTGAAATTTTTCTCAGGTCCTTTGGCTGTTACGTGTTTCTGTGTTTGTGATTGCATACTTTTGTCCTTAAGCTCCGCAGCCCTCCTGATGGAGACACCATAACATCTTGTGCTTTCTGGGTTTACTGTACTGTACTACTGTCTGGTGTTAGCAGGACGTGAGCATGCTGCGTGTGTAGGTGTGTGTAGGGTTCACTGGCTGCTGTGTGCGTGTGCGTGTGTGTGTGTGTGTTGATTGTGCCGTTTAACACTTGCTGCTAACGCTGGGTCTCATTTCTTCACTTCTAACAACAACTTGATACTTGGTTTAATTTTTTAATATTCAATGTTTAAATATTTTAGTAGTTGTGTTATGTGCTTTTGTCATTTTTTTTATTTTTATATTTTAATTAAATTATTTTAGTTTTAGTAATTTCAATACTGTAATTATATTTAAGTTAGTTCCCAAGTTTTTTTTTTTTTTTCATCTAATATTTTATTTAATTTTAGCTTTCTTTCAATTAACATACATCATTTTAACTAGATTTCTTGTTTCGTGTTGGTTATGATGTCACCGGGGTGTATAATTCCATAGAACTCCGTTCAAATTCACTTTGTATCAGCTTCAAAGTCTCAGATTCAATAGACGTACGGCAGTAAATCCCTGTTTCTGAATTATTAAACCACAGAAAATATCCTCCTCTCACGCTGAAATCTCATTCATTTTTAATCTTTGCTTTATCGCTCGAGAGAATTGTTTAGAGCTTAAAATGAGTATTTCCTCAAAAGCAGACATTCAACAAACTGATATTCTTCTTTACTTTCTGCCACAGGAGGCATGTTTATCAATTTTAGTTCATGTTAAATCTGTAAAAGCACTACTTTCAGACCAGTGTTATTTTTTTATTAGATGCTATTAGTATTTTTAATTTATATATTGAATTAGCTTTTTTTAGATTTTGAACTTATTTTAGTTTAGTTCAACTTAAACCTAATTATTTCAGTTTTTCAGTATTTAAGTTTTTCATCCGATATTTTATTTTTAGCCTTATTTCTATTAACAAAAACATTTTTCTTTTATGTTTTAGTTAAAGGAACATGCCAACTTTTTGGGACTTCAGCTTATTCACCGTATCCCCCAGAGTTAGATAAGTCTATACATACCCTTCTCATCTCTGTGCGTGCCGTAATTCTGTCTGACGCACCCACCGCTAGCCTAGCTTAGCACAAAGACTGGAGGTAAACGGCTCCAGCTAGCATACTGCTCCCAATAAGTGACAAAATAATGTGACCTTGTTATTTGTACACGCTGTGACTATACAAATCACAACATGTAAATAGGAAAATGTTGGCGTTATTTTGTCACTTATTGGGAGCAGTATGCTAGCTGGAGCCATTTACTTCCAGTGTTTGTGCTAAGCTAGGCTAGCGGTGGGTGTGTCAGACAGAGTTACGGCACGCACGGAGATGAGAAGGGTATGTATGGACTTATCTAACTCTGGGGGATACGCTGAATAAGCTAAAGTCCCCAAAAGTCAATAACGACACTGTTGCAGACCAACCACCAACTAACTTGACTAAAAAATAAACACCTTTCCTGCAGAAGCTCAGAGTTTGAAATCCTACATGTTTTCTTCCTTGACTGCAGGATTTGCCCCGTTCCTCAGTGGCTCCACCTCTGCACTCCAGTTTCCTTCGACCGGCCCGTCCCGCCAACCGTCGACCCCCGTCCCGCTGGGCCGCTCACTCGCCCTCATCCTCACCCAAACACACACAGCGCACAGTGAGGTTCCTCTTCCCCTCGCCCGTCAGACCGGCTCCGGCCATCCCGGAGACAGAGGAGCCCGGGCAGGAGCTTCCCCCACACACTTAACCAGCCTAGACTACATCCTTTTAACCAACCCCTTTTTAGTTAAGTGTGAATATGAATCGAAGAACAAGTGCATTCTTGTTTTACTTGCCCAAAAAAAAAAAAGGCAAGCAGAAAGCAAAGCCCCTGGTCACGCGTGGTGATCATTATCATATGCTTTGACTTTCCTTTACCATCCCCCGTTCCAGCCTGACCACACGTACGCACACCGCCGGAGCGACGGAACCATCGAGAACCTTTCTAAGAACCTTTGAACTGCCACTAGAGGGCAGAGTTCTGTGAGCACCAGCTGAACTCAACATTCTAGAACTTCCGTTTCGGAATTCTCAAGAACCTGGAATGTACTGACGCAAAACACCGCAAAGTGTTCCATAAGAGGTGCCTACACACACGTGACCTCGCAGCGGTCCCGTACTCGTGTGTGTGTCCATGTACATGTATGCAATACATATGACTTTATATGTGTTGGTGGTAAAACATCGAACTTCTTCTTTTCAGATGTTCTGATACTGGATAGTAATAATATTTGTCAGAACAGCATAAAAGTTTACATGCATTTACGTTTGTTTTTTTTCTTTTCTCTATTTCGGAGGGTTAAATTATGTTCCGTGTATATAGTTTATAAAAGTATTTTCCTATTTTTCTCGTACATCCCATTTTGTTGGAAACCTTTGATGCTTGAATTTAAAAAGACTCAGTTGAATTTGTAAGGAGAATTAAACTAAAGGAGAAAACCACACTCTCTAGTTCGACAGGGACGAATGATATACATGATGTCAATCATAACAATGTATTTTAAAAACCCAATGTAAAACTGAATGTTAAATGATGACAGGAGAGTATATTGACACTGATTATACTTATGCACATTTCCCAAGTCACAAAACCCTGAAGGAATATCCACGGGATTCTGGTTGGACATAAGCTGTCATAACTCTAACCAATCGCAAAGCAAATTCCATTTGTTTTAATGAGACGTCTGAATTAAAAAAACGCTAAATGCTTGTAAGCATATGCAACTGTTTTAAATGTATGAATATTTTAATTAGCAAACCATTGAGGCAGTTAAAGTGATGCAAACACCATTTTAAAATGACAAGTGTGCAATGTTGCAGGGTTAAAATGAACATTAACCCGGGGTTAAAAAGACATAAACCCAGGGTTAAATTAGCTTTCTTAACCCTTGTTCTGTGTTGAAAATCCTTTACTTAATTTGGTGTTCTTGTCAAAAATTACAAAACTGCTAACGTTCCTAAAATAAATACAAAATCTGTCCTCATTGAAAGTTGATAAAAAGATCAAACCCAATAGTCAATTTTAGTCCAATGCAATAACATTAGCATTTTAAGGAAAAAGAAAATCCTCTCCTGGTCTAAATGACCGGAACACAAACTCGAGGGTTAATCAACATCCCAGATCATATTTTTATTGATTCATCAGTTAAGACGTTTTATATTGGGATGCTTTAGGATTGGTTCCACATATGAGCAATATTCCACTAATGGCGTCCTGTGCACATTTCTTCGGGATGTGTGGACTTGGGTTTGGACAGCGGTTGTGCAGATATCATGTTTGATATGCATGCCTTTAAACACTAGCACTTTAGTGCATGTTCTCAGACGCTGTTGTACCTTGTGATAAAGCTCATGATTTAAGCCACCACACACACACACACAAACACACACACACACACACACAGTGTGGCGGCTCGTGTCATTTTTTTTTTGTTGCCATTGAATTTGCATTGACACAATTAAGAACACTTTTTAAGCCCATTACTGTATTATCTGGTCTTTGTATAGATGTTATTATGAATTCTGATGTTTCTTTTCTTTGGAGGGAAAAGAAAAAAATTATGAATGTTTTAAATGAAGTCACTGTCAGATGTCTAATGATAGAGTGTTAAAATTGGTAATAAATTGAATGTGTATTTACAAAAAAAAAATTTGATTTTGTGATTTATTTGTTTTAAAGAAAAAAAGTATGCAACATATTTTTTTTTTAGCAAAGATGCATTAAATGAATTAAAAGTGACAGTAAAGACATTTGTAATTGTTACAAAAGATTTCCATTTCAAATGCTGTTCTTTTGAACTTTATTTGTTCAAAATATGTATCAGGGATTCTACAAACAAATATGAAGCAGCAAAACTATTTGCAACATTGATGATAATAATTAGAAATGTTTCTTGAGCAGCAAATCAGATTTCAAATTTCTGAAGGATCATGTGACTCTGAAGACTGAACGTCATCCTCGTGTTACGCAGCACGTTTGAGCTTCAGCGAGAACCAATGAGATTCACTCTCGTGCGTCAATCAGGTTAGGATGAGCTTTTGTTCATGTATGCTGATCGGATCAGTGTTTATGAAGAGTTTTACGATCTCTTTTTGAAGTTTTTGAAGCATCAAAGTGATAGTTGCGTAGCTGCAATGGAGGAAAAGCCCTCAGATTTAATCAAAAATATCTTCATTTGTGTTCAGAATATTGAAGAAAGTCCTACAGGGTTGGAACAACATGAGGGTGAGTGATTAGTTTTATTTTGGGTGAACTATCCCTTTAAAACTTTCAAAGGCGGTTTGAGGACGCGTGTGCGTGCGTGCGCGTGTGTCCTGTTGACAACAGGTCAGTGATCTGCAGGCATGAGGTCGCTGTAAGGAGATTTCCCAGGACTCTCAAATCCTTTCATTTCAGTGTAACACACAGTGTTCAGAGCGAATGTGTGTTGAGATTAAAGCAGCGAGTTCCGTGTCATTATAGACTCATCCAGCGCTTCACATTATACTCTTATTCTAACAGCACCTGCGAGATAAACGAGGCTTTCAGCTCTTATATAATCACTGCATCTGGACTTCAGGAACTGCTGACACAAGAAAACACAACGCTGATGTTTTATTGCGTGTTTGTTAGTATTACTGCAGTTTTCATTTCATAGGATTTTTTTTAAATGACCACTTAATGTGCTGAAGAATTTACATCATATTCATGATGTAAATGGACATTTAATACCCATGATTAATATTATTATTTTTGAGTTAGGCTGGTCATGTGATCTCAATGTCTCGTGACTGTGAGGTTTGACCGCCGTTCTCAAAGACTCGCCCCCTTTAGTTACTGTTGCTATGTCCGACAAGCTAAACTGTTCTCACACACACACACCATATTCTCACGCAGTGAAAAATACATCACAACGTGCTGACAGACAGACCAGGTTACTTTTCGGTTACTTTCGATATGAAACAAAGTCAAATTTTTCAGATTTTGTCAGAAATATAAACAATAAATACTGTTTTGTGTCTCTTTAATGTGTGTGAGAGATCGCTGTGTCGCCTCAGTTAAAGCTGCTCGTGAATATCTTTGGCTAAGCCACGCCCTATTGTAGATTGAGCGATCACAGCGCAGCCAAGAATGAGCTCCCACAGACAGAGGGTCCGACACTTTTCACAGCGCTCCATTGACTTTAACACCGGCGTCTCATATTTTTGGTCTCGTCAGGCTATTACCGTCGTAGTTTTATTAAAAATATGGTTAACCGTTGTGCCTGGGGCATTTGTAACACAGATACGCGTTTCCCAGAGAGGTTGGAGGGGGTGTCCGTTTTATTCCCTTCCCAAAACCGAAGTAAAATACTGACAAGTCGTCTTTGGATTAAACTGTGTGGACGTCCTCAGTCAGCGAAACCCCTCAACGATCAACAACACACTTTTGCTCTAAGATACATTTAGCTTTTAACCTTACTGAAGTTATACTAGTTAGACAGTTTTATGCTGTTTATGTTATGATTTCGGTTCTCTACCCTAATTGTTGATACGCTAGCACACGCTGCTAATAAATACAACTTTATACTCGCGTAGTCCGTTTGCTTTGTAATAACGATTATAGAAGTGAATAGAGACCTACCCAGCTTTGCATGACAGTGTTGCTCCTGATATTGTTAGTCCCAGCCTCCGTCTCCATTAGGATATGCGGTGCTTCATTTTTTGACTGTGACCGTTATGCTTTTGCCTCTATTTGGATGCCTTGTTGTTGTTGCGTTTCACCGGTATGTCTTGAATATAGCCTTCGAACACATACTGCAGCTTTTGCCTACTTCTATCGGACACTTTATTTGCTGCTTCATAAAAGTTTGATAAAATGTCAGCAGGAAGAGCCGTCACAGCATAAGCCATGTTGATACCAAACCAGAGCCCAGATGAAGTTGACGGACGTAGCAACAGTAACTAAGGGGGGCGGGGCTTAGCCAAAGGTGAATTGCGTTTGATAAAATCTAGCATAAAAACATCTTGAAGCTGTAGCGTAGCGTCTTAAATCGCCCTAATGGAGTATATTTAGTCATTAATGACTGGGCTGACAGGACATTATCTCACGACTATTTGCCAATATATCAATACATGGACATTGTTTGTCAATTATTATATTATGTGAGCAGAAAGAGAGTTCTACACAATCTGTAGCCAGGGGCAGATGGGCAAATACACAGTTCTGTGATTAACCAATCACAGTAGAGTAGTTTAGATTAGTTCATCAAATCTTAGGAAATACTGTTTAAAGTTGCTGTACTGATTGAAGCACTCATTCCCGGCTGAATTTCATTTCGGTTTCAAGATAAAGTTGTGGAATATTTTGCCAGAATTAAGTGGACAACTGCTTTTTTAGAATTACATTTTTGTTTTAGAATATCCATAACTATTCAAGTGTTTTTAGGCCATGAATGTCTTCAAAGCTCAGAATGTAAAATAAAATGATTTCAAAATCATTATGTGCATGGATACAGTTATGATTACCATCAGACAACATATGTAATTAATGCTGTATACATGCAACATATGTAATTAATGCTGTATACATGCAACATATGTAATTAATGCATGTCAATGTGAAACGTATATCTTTATGACTCTAGGATTCAGAAAGATGAATTCAGCATTTGAGTTTGCAGATACTTATTGCTCAGATGTTGCTCTTTTATTGAGATTTTAGGTCTCCATTTAGCCCCATGTTTTCTAGGAGAAACAATTCAGACGTTAACAAGATCTCATATAATGGTTGCATTTAGCTTTTTACTTCTGGCAATTGTATTTATGCTTCAAAATTGATAAAAGTTGTGATCATTTGTGAAGATTATGACGATGGACACAGTCACAGCAGCAAAAATCTCATCATCATCTCTATTTCTGCCATGTAAAAACCACATGTAAACATTAAGATATTTCTGATAAATGTGGAGAATATTTCTACCGCTGATCTTGATTTAGAACAATCTGTTGAATCGTTTTTTTGTGTGTGTGTGTTTAGTTTAGTTTTTTTAATCATGTATCAGATTTGTGTGCATTAGTTGTGATGCCTAAACTAATAAGTTAATGTCTTGTTAACGCTAACGACTCACTGCTGACTGATCTGGAAACGGACTTGCGATCTCATTTGAGCTTGTGCTGGACTCTTGGGTCCTGATAAGTTAATTACAATGATCTCATTCAAATAAAATCCCTCGGTTTATTTGATTGTCCCGTCCGTGTTTGAGGGACACATCTGTGAATGTGAGCGGTCGACGCTTTCATTTCTGTCTCAGATAATCTTCTTAATGGGTTTCCATGGCTAAACTTACAAAACACCAGACTGTGTGTGAACATCTCTGACTTCTCCTCACAAACGTTAATCCAATCTGTGTGGATGAGAATATGTAATTAAATAAGTGATTGAATCCATCAAACACTAAACCGTGAGATATCTATCTATCTATCTATCTATCTATCTATCTATCTATCTATCTATCTATCTATCTATCTATCTATCTATCTATCTATCTATCTATCTATCTATCTGTCCATCCATCTATCTATCTATATGTCCATCTATCTATCTGTCTATCTATCTATCTATCTATCTATCTATCTATCTTTCTGTCTGTCCGTCCATCTGTCCATCTATCCATCTATCTATCTTTCTGTCTGTCCATCTATCTGTCCATCTATCTATCTATCTATCTATTTATCTATCTATCTATCTATCTCTGTCCATCTATCTATCTATCTCTGTCCATCTATCTATCTATCTATCTATCTATCTATCTATCTATCTATCTATCTATCTATCTATCTATCTATCTATCTATCTATCTATCTATCTATCTATCTATCTATCTGTCCCTCCAGAATATCAAGAAAATATTTCTGATAAATCCTTGAAAACTCATTATATAATAACAGTCCAACGATGGCATAACTCTAATGTTATGTTATGATGTAACACTCTTCAGAAAATACTTTTATTCTCATTTAAATCATATGATTTTTTTTAAGCTCTTGTAATATTAGCCTGTCATATTCTGCCTGCAAGCATCTGTTGTGATGGAGCTTAACAGGAAGAAAAAGATGATCGGATCAGCGCTTGAACAAAATGATCATTTGATAAAGAACATGGGAATAATCTTTCACCGCCTGCAAATATGATCTTACATCAGCAACAAAAAGATTTAAGCAAAACACAACAGGACAGAAGCACTCAATGAGACGTGTGTGTGTGTGTGTTTGAGATTTATGAGGACACATTTGTATAATGACATGCGTATTACAACTTAAACGTGGTTTTTGAGGACATTTCATGAGTCATCGTAATTCAAATAGCTTAAAAAACATAAAAAAATGTTTTTATTAAAAATGTAAAAATGCAGAATGTGTCCTGTGATGGGCAGGTTTAGGGATAGGGGCAGTGTGTGTGTGTGTGTGTGTGTGTGAAGGTTTAAGGATAGGGGTAGTGTAAGGGGAAAGAATACAGAGTTTGTACAGTATAAAAACCATTACGCCTATGGAGAGTCCTCATAATGTAGTTGCACCAACCAACGTGTGTGTGTGTGTGTGTCTAATTGTAAGGGCCAATTTTTTCAAACGACCTCACAAATTAAGCACAATGTTAAAAACTGATGTGATTATTGGAGATGCTCTTCCGTAATTGAAAAGCTCATTTCATGTTTTAAATCTACTGATATCAACAGGTTTGTGTTTGAGGTATGAGTTTAGTATAGGTATTAGCATGAATAACATTATTTTTATGCCAGTTTAGCACATTAATCCACCACTTTTCATTACTGTTATGCAAAAGACTGATACCATTTTGAACAAAAAATAATAATAATAAAAAATTATAATAATGAGAATTTGGTGGAAATTAGCACAGTGATCGGTGATCTGCATTAAAGCTGTCACATAATAGTCATAAATATATTTTTTGCTGAAATATGAGCTTTATTTACAGATTTCAACATGCATAAACAACTTTTAATGAATGAAAAAAAACTTGAGAGAATTTATCAGATATGTTTTATTTCATAAAAACATAAACAAAACAGTATGTGCAAATATTATTGTTAAACTACTTACATGACTCTTGTCAAAGTAACATTAGCAACTGGTTAGCAAGATCTTACTCAAGATGCCATGAAAAAAAGCATGTCCTGTTTTCCTCTTGAATTGCACACAATTGTTTCATATCAAATAGAAGGAAATTAGAAAAATCTCAACAGAACAAACTGGTTGCAGTCAAGTCGGCAACTAAAACTAAACTAAACTTTCTGAATTGCTGCTCCTTTGTGAAATGAAATAATGAAGCGTTTTTACATTCCTCTTGTCTATAACAAAATTGGTTTTAGTAAAATGAATTTATGTTAGCATGATTAGCATGTCGCTAACACGATTAACATGATTTAACACGTTGTTAGCACATTTTAGCAAGTTGCTTACATGATTAAACGCATTGCTTACATGATTTAGCATGTTGCTAGCATGATTTTACACTGTTAACATTTTTAGCAAGTTGCTTACATGATTAAACGCATTGCTTACATGATTTAGCATGTTGCTAGCATGATTTTACACTGTTAACATTTTTAGCATGTTGCTTACATGATTTAACACATTGCTAGCATGTTTTAACATGTTGCTAACATGATTAACATGTTGTTAGCACTTGGCCAGCATGATTAACACGTTGTTAGCATGTGGCCAGCATGATAAACACGTTGTTAGCATGTGGCCAACATGATTAGCATGTTGTTAGCATGTGGCCAGCATGATTAACATGTTGTTAGCATGTGGCCTTCATGATTAACATGTTGTTAGCATGTGGCCAGCATGATTAACATGTTGTTAGCATGTGGCCAGCATGATTAACATGTTGTTAGCATGTGGCCAGCATGATTAGCATGTTGTTAGCATGTGGCCAACATGATTAGCATGTTGTTAGCATGTGGCCAGCATGATTAACATGTTGTTAACATGTGGCCAGCATGATTAACATGTTGTTAACATGTGGCCAACATGATTAGCATGTTGTTAGCATGTGGCCAACATGATTAGCATGTTGTTAGCATGTGGCCAGCATGATTAACATGTTGTTAGCATGTGGCCAGCATGATTAACATGTTGTTAACATGTGGCCAGCATGATTAACATGTTGTTAACATGTGGCCAGCATGATTAACATGTTGTTAACATGTGGCCAACATGATTAGCATGTTGTTAGCATGTGGCCAACATGATTAGCATGTTGTTAGCATGTGGCCAGCATGATTAACATGTTGTTAACATGTAGCTAGCATGATTTCTACTGTTGCTAAACTGCAATTATGAATGAATTAAATTCACAAACAAAAAAAGAAAATCAGGATAGGGCAAAAACATCACAAAAGAATATAAAAAATTGGGAAGTCCTGAGGTGAGCTATCTTGACAACACTTCTTTTTTATTTTTGTTTGTTTTACCTGAACTATGGACAGAGTTCCACCCTTCAGATCTGATCTAGGAGAGCCAGCACCGGTTCTGAGCCCAAACCCAAAGTCTTTAATGCACACAGGGTGCCAGCGGTGTCCCGGCTTGAGAAAGAGCCGCCGCCGCCGTCTCGCATCTTTGGCTGAACAGCACCTCCACGACCTTGGGGTCGGCCAGGGTTGAAAGGTCACCCATGTCTTTTTCGTTGCGTGCGATCTGTCGCAGAACTCGCCGCATGATCTTACCTGCCGGACGGACGGGTGAAAGGCTTGAGTTTCAGGAGCAAAAGCAAACACAAGGAGGAATTGAGAATGACCCCAGTACCTGAACGTGTTTTGGGAAGCCCTGGAGCATTCTGGATGAAATCTGGGGTGGCTATTGGTCCGATCTTCTCCCTCACTAAATGACAAAACAATCCACACTGAAGTTAGCAAGTGTCAAATAGATTCAGATTGTATGTTCTATGTCAGTGGTTGTATGTTCTAAGTGTGGTACAGGCTCCCTCTAGTGGTACGCAGAAGAATTACTGAATTTTGTGCGTACGATCAAACCGGTGTGATCAGTCTTGTATAAAGTATTATTCTTTTGCAAAACTATGTGGCATTATATTGACTCCATAGTCTTGGCTGGTCCCTGGAGCGTACGATTACACAGGTGTGAGTAGAATAGGGCTGTCAACGAATATTCTAAATTCGAATATATATTCGAATAGTTTAGCTATTAATATTCTAATTAATATTCGAATGTGGAAAAAAATATTTTTTTAAAGTCTATGGGAAAAACACGCCCGCGGTAACAGAGGCGCGGCTGTCTGCTTTGCGAGTGGGCGCGCTGCCTGAGACAAAAAAAAAGTTACATTTGAATTAGAGCCGGGACTTTAACGCGTTAATTAAGATTAATTAATTACACAAAAAATAAAAAAAAATATAACGCATTTTAATCGCACTTATTTTTGCACCGCGGAATGTTTCTCACTGGATGAGTTTAGGCGGACCGATTATACTGGAGCACCAATAGCGTTCATAACCGTCTATGTTCATAACTTGATAACTTCAGTCAACAACAAACCACAGTGAACATGAACAAAGAAGCTGACGAGACCGCTTTGGTCGGCCCCGTGGATGGGACATTTTGTTATAAAAAACGAACGGATGGAAGCGTCGATAAGAGCGTGGTTGTGTGCAAGCTGTGCAACAAGTAATTGGGAACGGCTATTGCTACACTTAATGGCAAAAATAGCACTGGTCTGCTGGACTTGGTTGAACAAAAATAAACAATATTTTGTTGCTTAAGCTTAACTTATGTATTCAGTCATTATTCAATGGTATACTAAAAATCCATGTGAAAAAAATTACTTCTCACTGTTCTCAGGTCAAATATTTATATGCGATTAAAATGCGATTAATTTCGATTAATTAATTACAAAGCCTCTAATTAATTAGATACATTTTTTTAATCGAGTCCCGGCCCTAATTTGAATTTAATCATTAAGTTTATTTACCTGCATGTAAGCAGCACAGTGCAGTGTTAATATTCAAACTGTTTTTACAATGTTTAAAGTGGCCGACAATAATAAATATTATTAGAAATAAAACTGCCTCATTTTTGAGCTGTGCATAACTGTAGCTGAATAGTTAGGCCTACATATTGGTCATGGTGGTACTTGGAGTGCCAAATATTTTTTACTTGGTGTAAAAAGTTTGAGAACCACTGGTATAGACCTTATGTAGCCCCGTCCATTTTCAGCACTGCGCTCGTTGTCTTTAGTCTTCAGGTTTGTATTTTCACAGCGATTTTTGCGTATTTATAAATGAATGGCTCATTTTAAAATCTTGCAAAACATTTTCTAAACATTACAATGCTCATGATAACTTTAGTTTAACTCTACTATAAGTAATTCCACTTCACCAGCTAGTTACTCCTGGACAGCGATGCCATAGAGATACACAAAGCGACCGCAAAAACGGATGTTTAAAGACAATACTCTAAAGATGTCCGCACTTGTTTCTCTGGCGCATGATGATAGTGTTTAATCTGATGATCCTCTGACCTTTCCTCTTGAGTTCCTCTGTCAGCGTGCGGTTGAACTCCTCGTGCTCTTTGAGTGTGATGAAGCAGTAAAGACACTCTCCCTTCACAGCGTGAGGCCGACTGACCACCGCAGCTTCAGCCACGGACGGGTGATCGGACAGAGCCGCCTCCACTTCAGCCGTGCTCAACAAGTGACCTGAGAGGAGACACGGCACGGCGGTAAACACTAGCATTCAAACGCTGGGGCTCAGTAAATTTATTTTTATTCAGCAATGATGCATTGAAATGATCAAAAGTGACATTTAGAGATGTCACAAAAGATTTCTGTTTTAAATAAATGAGCTTTCTATTCATCAAATAAAAAAATGTATCCTTGTTTCCACAAAAATCTGAAGCAGCACGACATTATTTCATATTAATATTAATCAGAAATGTTGCAGCAAATCTGCATATTCTGATTTCTGAAGGATCATGTGACACTGAAGACTGGAGTAATGATGCTGAAAATACAGCTTTGATCACAGGAAAAAATTTAATTTTTACTATCCAAGTAAAAAAATATTTAAAATGCTATTAATATTTCACATAATTATGGTTTGTACTGTATATTTGATCAAATAAATGTTTTTTTTTTTTGCAGTTAAAATGTTGAAATATACAGTAGTCGACATTTGAAGTCTATCAACCTTTCATCAGTTATACATGAATTTTGAACAATACCTGTTCTTTTTAGGACAACTTTTATTAACTTTTTTTTATCCACTTCAAATGTTGACTACTGTATACCACACACACACACACACATATATACATATACATAAATATATATATATATATATTATTATGTGTGTGTGTTTATCTTTAAGGGTATTAGATGGCATATATATACACTCAACCCTATTTACTTCTTAAATAAATATTTTATTTTGCACATATTTTGTATACAGATTTAAATAATATATCATAAAATGTCATATTATGGATTCTGGAAGTTAAGTTCCATTTGATGTTGTCATTAAGAGAAGGCAAAATATTATAATATGTAATTTCTAAGCACCAGGTGGCAGCACTAAAAACATCATCATCATCATCATCTCAAGGTCTCACCAGAGACATTCAGCATGTCGTCGATCCGGCCGGTGATCCAGTAATATCCGTCCTTGTCCCGCCGGCAGCCTGAGGACACAACGACACAGTTACACCATACAGCAACAGAGGTCTGGTGACGCTGCTAAAGTCACCATGCAATCACAAGTAACATTTCTTTATGTTTACGGAATATTGCAGAATTTATTATAAATGATTTATAATTTTTTTTTTAATGAATGTGCCTTGTTAATCAAAATATCTTCTCCTCCTCTTGCAGCATCTCTTCTCTTATTTGATGACGAGGGCGGGGCAACCTGTCACTCACACCAGATCCACCAATAGCAAACCACAACCATCCAATCAATTCCTCATGGACAAAATCAAGCCAAGAGTTGTTCTTGTTCCAGAAGCCGTTTCACTCGGATATACGTCACAATAGGGAAAAACTCTCAACTTCCGTTTCATGACGACTTTAATTGAGATGTACCATATGTATCATAATTTGTCTTTTATTATTATTTTTATAAACATATAAAGTAACCTTACCTTTTGAAATTAGATTAGTTTTTTTTTAAATTACTGACTTTAACACTAATTACAAACACAAAGGATAATGTTTTTGTTCTGTAAGAAAAATCGTCTCATTAATTTTACCAATGTGAGAAAAAGTAACACAAAATTCTATAAAAAGTAACAATGTAATTAGTGACATGTTCACAAGCACTGGTTACACCGTGTCCTGGTTACACCGTGTGCTAACTACACACGACGCGACAAGATATAATGCGTCTTTTCCATGTTAATCAGAGTTTTTGTCCAAACCAGGAGCGACACGCGACGATTCTATTTTAGACAAGGCAAGTTTATTTATATAGCACATTTCATACACAATGGGTGATGATACGCACTTCATTGCGTGTAATACACACGCACCCCACACCACTAATCCTAACCAAACGTATAATACACACGCACCCATAGACAGTATATATAAGCCCAGCAAAGACTTTTCCATCTCCGACAGCTCAAGAAGTTCAGAGTAAGGTCTTATCTCCTGCTCCGCTTCTATACGCCCATCGTTGAAAGCATCCTCACCACATCCATCACAGTCTGGTTTGGCAGTCTTGACACACTTTCCCGGAAGAAGAATTACAGCGTATCATTTAAGTGTACTATTTGACAAAGATTGTTTTAGTAACTCAGTAGCCTATGTATTTAAATACTGTTTAAATGTGTAATATTTGTGAATTTGATTTTGTAGCCACTTATCCATTTTCTTGCGATTGCCGTCAAGATTACTCTCTGGTGGCGTGCACTTGACGCGAGACTCCGCCCACACGCTGCTCTGATTGGCTGTGGGTTTTGATTGATTTGTACGCATCTCGCAGTCGCGTCGCGTGTGGACAGATCAATTATTTGTCGCTGGATGTTATCGCATCGCGTCTGGTTAGGAGTCAGGACACGGTGTTATGAAGTGGATGTGTTACTACATTACCATCTCCTGTCACATAGAATCCTGGGAATTTTCTGAAGTAGGTGCTCTCGAAGCGCTCCTGATTCCCATACACACCCCTCATGATTCCCGGCCAGGGCTTCCGGAAAACCTGAGACACAAAACATCCGTTTATAGTAAGACAAAAACATCTGGAGCACCACTTGATCTTTATTGTGAATAGAATGGGTTGGGATTGGGAACACCATCTATTAAGCATGGCAGTGGGCTTGTGTTCTGCTACGCACTTCATTCCACCAAGCGTTGTTTGTTTTCTTCTTATTTATTTAAATCCAGATAATTGATTAAGAAAACATCGATTGAAATTAAGGTACAAATTACAGGTGAAACTCGAAAAATTTGAATATGGTGCAAAAGTTAATTTCAGTAATTCAACTTAAAAGGTGAAACTCATTACATGCAAAGTGAGATATTTCAAGCCTTTATTTGTTATAATTTTGATGATTATGGCTTACAGCTTATAAAAACCCCAAATTCAAAATTAGAATATTGTGAAAAGGTTTTCATAGTATATCAAAATTCTAACAAATAAAAGGCTTGAAATATCTCACTTTGCATGTAATGAGTTAATAATAATAATAATAATAAATTAAATTTGTATAGCGCTTTTCTCAAACTCAAAGTCGCTTTACAGGGCAGGTGAATAAACAAGACAAAAAAATAAAATAAAAGTTGTTGACATGCTCATTTTTTTTTTTTTACAAGATTATGACATATGCCTAAGCGTTAGGCTATGAATAGTTTGATTCAAACTAATTTGTTAAAAAGTAGGCTATTGCTGGTAGGGGTGTGACGGTTAGTATATAACCGTGAGACCGACGGTTATAGTTAAACACCGTCATTAGAACTCTATAACCGCCAAAACCGTGTTATTAAAATATTTTTTACAAACATAAAAAAAAAAAAAAAACATTTTTTAGATAGGATCATATATGCGCAATACATCGGGAGACATGGTTTTTACCACTTCATATAAGTTTTGCTTTTTAGAAAGCCTTTCCTTAAAGCGAATTTCGTTTTGTAAAAATTGTATCTTAATTTTAATAAATGTTTCATCAACCAATTGCATGTATTTAATAATATAGCAGACAATATAATAACCGTGACATGGAGGCGCCGGCGCGCCGCGTTCACCTTGCATTGCATTGTGAACTAGAGCGCATCTCATCGTAAATTAATGAAACTATGCCTATGCCTCATGCATTAGCATTAAATATCTTTGCTACATCCTTTCTAGACGGGTGCGGCTTTGAGAAATCTTGGAGATCTCCTTAATAAACGGAGGTCTGAAATCTCTGCCCCTTTACCGATCAGAGCGCGCGCTGACACGGAGTTAACCCGCTATCTCCAAGAAGAACCAATTGACTCTACGGCTAATCCACTAGCATGGTGGAGAGACAATGAAACACGCTATCCGCTCTTAGCAAAATTGGCACGTAAATACATGTGTATTTGTGCTACAAGCACAGCATCAGAGCGAGTTTTTAGCACTGCGGGTAAGATAGCTACCCCAGTCAGATCGTCACTAAAAACCGAGTAAAGTGAACATGTTGGTGTTCCTGTCACGGAACTTGGAAGTCGAAAAAGATTAGGAACTTAAAATGTCATTGCACTTTTTTTGTTTCCTGTATTTAGTTAGTTTAATTAAGGTATTATCACAACAATCGTTGTTCGACTTTTTTTTTCTTTGATAAAGGTATGTAGATTTTATAATTTGTAATTCAGGCCTACTCATTCATTTTTATGCAGCTCTTATATAATTTAAGCAGCCTACTTTTTTAAAAAGGATTTGTTTAGTGTGTGTGATTTATTTAAAACAAAGCATGTTCATTGCTATTTTTTTTTAAGGATTTGTTTACTGTGTGTATATAAATAAACATATAGCAAGTAGCTAATCAGTGTCTGCTCGTTTATTTAATAAATGTTTCATCAACCAATTGCATGTATTTAATAAATAAAAAGCAAATATTTGAACCCCCTGACCCTCCCCCACCCCCGCCCCCCGACGGTTATGTTACGAACCGTCACATTTGACTCACATCATAACCGTCATCACCAATTCTGAAACCGGCACACCCCTAATTGCTGGTAACAAGGCAGGTTTGCATAAAATCATTATGACATATCCTATCGCACTTATTTTATGATTTAACGAGCATCTGGTTTGGCGATGCAGAAACGGACTGTCGTTCGTTCCGACATTCTTCCAATTAGCCTACCATAGTTAATTAATGAATAAACCGTTTGTTTGATGACAAATCGCTAAATTGGCCTCCCTTTCTGTCATTGTGAGTGTGCGTTTTTTTTCTTTCCCGATTTTCGAACGATATTCGACTTTTGCTCCTCGATTGTCGAATAGCATTTTTGGCAGAAATTCACATCCCTACTCCTACATAACCTGTCTTAAACCAATCAGAAGCTAGGATGTAAATCTCACCAGGTATCCCTCCGCCTCCCCTTCTAACTCTTCTCCGTGTTCATTGAGAATGGCGGGCTGGACTCCAAAAAACGGGCATGTCTGCACAGAGAAAACACTGATATCAGAGTCATCCGTTCCTGTTTGTAACAAAGATGTGATGTGTAATAAGAGAAGGTGAATGAGGAGACTCACGGCAGATCCAGGCTTCAGTGGTGTGGCAGCTGGAAGAGGGGTCAAAACATGGCCGCCCTGCCCGAACAACCACTCAGTTTAACTTATCAGTTATTAACTGAGGCATTAGTGTCTTATGCAGACATTTTATACAAGCAATACGCCACTTGATGCTGATTTTACCCCAGTTAAAGTTTTTTAAGGGTAACTGTCGCCAAAATGCAACCTAGGGTCTTTTTGTTAATCTACCCGAGTCAAACATTCGTATAAAAGCATAATTAGACTGGAAACGTCACTTTTAAGATCGACCGTATTTTCGTTTTATCTCAAAATGCCTTTTGAATGGGAGTGCATGGGGCACGACTATGATAGCATCAAAATCTCTCTTTTTAAAACACTAATGCGGCTCGACACAACATGAAACTGTGCTTGAAGTGTCACCAGCGGCTCTACACATGAACTCCAGCATTGACTACATTGTTTGTGTACACAAAGTTACTAAAAAGAAAGATTTAACAAATCACTGTGTTTCCGTCCGCCGGCATTTTGTCAGTCAAAAGTAGTCGATCTCCGAATGCGAATGAATTGACTCTAAATTTCAGTATTGTTTTTTATATGAGGATCCTTTTTCAAATACAAGGTCAATATTGAATTTCACTAACAACAAAACAACTAATTATCCGTGAATTTATGTGGAAACAAGCTTAAGGAGCTTTCCATCTTTACTCTCCTCCTTGTTAAGTTGCATTCGGAGATCGACTACTTTTGACTGACAAAATACCAGCTGACATGGTGAGTTGTTCAAAATCTTTATTTTTAGTAAACTCTGTGTACACAATGTAGTCAATGCTGGAGTTCATGTGTAGGGCCGCTGGTGACACTTCAAGCCCAGTTTCATGTTGTGTCGAGCCGCATTAGTGTTTTAAAAATAGAGATTTTGATGCTAGCATAGTCGTGCCCCGTGCACTCCCATTCAAAAGGCATTTTGAGCTAAAACGAAAATACGGTCAAACTTAAAAGTGGCGTTTCCATTCTAATTATGCTTTTACATGAATGTTTGACTCGGGTAGATTAACAAAATAGCCTAGGTTGCATTTTGGCGACAGTTACCCTTTAAGCAAAATTTGGATCAGCAGACTTGGTCAGTATGTTTGTCTTGGCTGGTTTTGATTGTTGTAAATGTTTTACCGTCTCCGTTTGCCAGAAGGTGTCGATAACCGGACAGCGCCGCTGACCCACAACATCATAATACCAAAGCCAAGCCTCCGGGTTTATGGGTTCACCAACCGTACCCAACACACGCAAACTGGACAGGTCATACCTGAGAGAGACAACCAATGTGTGGAAAAACGATATCTGTGCAATACAAATATAATTAGAAAAACAATATATAAATATTTACATTTTTTATAATAATAATAATAATAAACATGTGAACAATTTTACATTAATATTTGTTAATGTTAGTTAATAAAAATACAGTTGCTCATGTTAATTCACAGAGCATTAACTGATGTTAACACATACATTTGATATTAGAAAATAATATTAACTAAGATTCATAAATGCTGTAGAAGTCTTGTTCATATTTAGTTAATATTAACTAATGTAGTTAGCTAATGTTAACAAATGAAAACTTATTGTAAAGTGTCATGATCCTGGGTTCTTTCTTCTCTCTCTGTCTCCCTCTTGTGGTCTCACACACACACACACTCACACACGCACACTCATCTTCTCCTTCACTCATTATCCCCTACAGCTGTTCCTCCTTTCGTTCCTGTTTCCTCACCTGTTCCCTCTTTCCCCCCTTGATTATCTCAGTCTCTTATTCCCTCTTCCTAGCCCTGTCTTGTTGTCGGATTATTCAATGTCTACACGTGTGAAACGTCTGTGCTCGCACTTCTCGTCTTGTCTTGTCCTGTTCCTGTGGATTTGCTAGAAGTGATACTGTTTTCTACTGTGAGTCTCGCTATCTTCAGACTGTGTATTATCCAGCTGTGCCTGTTTGCAGAGTACCTGTTCAGCGTCTGCTCTCGGCTGTTCATCCTCCTGCTGTCACCACTAACCCTGACTGGCTCAGCGTCTCGCTGTTCCCGGACCGCCGTCCTCGTGGGAGATTTGTGTTAACCTGTTATTCCAGTTATCTGGCAGTTTCTGTTCTGGCGCTGATTAATGCCTGAGATTTGTGTTCCGTATCATCATTGAGGACTATCTTCCTTTATTCATTAAAGAACTGTTAATTGCACTCCGCCCTGGTCTTCCATCATTCATACCCTATAACAGAATAATCCGACCACAGAGATGGACCAGGCGAGTGGCAGTCCCCTTCAGAGCGCGGTTGAGCTCCAGGGTGCTCTGTTGGGCAAACACGAGGACGAGTTAGCCGCCGCAAGACGTGCCGTCGATTCCTTAACTGCCCAGCTCTCGGATCTCACCCAGCAGTTTCATTTCTACCGTCACGAAGCCACAGGACCGGCTGGACAGCGCGACTCTCCCGAGCCGCGCATCAACAACCCGCCGTGCTACTCGGGTGAGCCCTTACAGTGTCGATCTTTCATCACCCAATGCGAGGTTGTATTTTCCCTCCAGCCATCTACTTATGCCCAGGAACGCTCTAGGGTGGCTTATGTGATTTCTCTCCTCAACGGACGAGCTCGAGAGTGGGCGGCGGCGAACTGGGAGGCAGAGGTGGACTGTGTTTTCAAGTTCTCTCTTTTTAAGGAGGAAATGATCCGAGTGTTCGACCGGTCTGCACACGGAGACGAAGCATCCCGCCTCCTATCCACTTTACGCCAGGGTAGAAGGTCAGTCACTGATTATTCTATTGAGTTCCGTACCCTGGCCACTACGTGTGGATGGAACGACCCGGCACTCATCGCTCGCTTTCCTCGAGGGTCTGAATCCTGAGGTGAAGGATGAAGTCTTTGTCCGAGAGGTTCCTGACAGTTTCGATTCCCTTGTCGACCTGGCTCTCCGCATCGAGAGACGTTTTGAGATGCGACGAAGGGCTCGCAGAATGGAAGCTACGTTACTCCCCGCCTCCATGGCTGTACAGCCATCACAACCATCTACTGCTGATCCTGAGCCGATGCAACTTGGGGGACTTCGTATATCTATACGGGAGCGTCAACGCAGGATCGCTAATCGTCTGTGCATGTACTGTGCTGCCGCTGATCATTTTGTCTCCAGTTGCCCAGTAAAAGCCAGCGCTCGTCAGTAGGCGGAGGGTTACTGACGAGCGCAACGTCATGGGTCTCTCCGTCTAAGTCCTGCACTTCCCTTCCCGTACACCTCCGCTGGCCGGGTTCGTCAGCTTCATGCCCTGCCTTGATTGACTCGGGGGCGGAGGGGAACTTCGTGGACGAGGCTTGGGCTTTGGAACAAGGTATTCCCCTCATAGAATTACAAGACTCCACCCCCTTGTTTGCCCTAGATGGTAGTTCCCTTCCTAGGGTACAAAAGAGGACTTCTCCATTGACTCTTACTGTTTCAGGAAATCACAGAGAGACTATTTCTTTTCTTATTTTCCATTCCCCGTTTTCTCCGGTGGTATTAGGCCACCCGTGGTTAGTTCTCCACAACCCCCAGCTTAACTGGGCAGATGGAACTATTCTGTCTTGGAAATTGTCTTGTCATGTTGATTGTTTGTCTTCTGCTGTGCCCCCTGTCTCGTCTGTAACTGTTTTTCAGGAGGAGCCAGGTGATTTGTCTGGAGTACCGGAGGAGTATCGCGATTTGCGGGAGGTTTTCAGCCGTTCCCCGGGCCGCTTCTCTCCCCCCTCATCGCCCGTATGACTGTTGTATAGATCTTCTCCCGGGAACCACGCCCCCCCGGGGAAGACTATACTCGTTATCTGCTCCCGAACGGGAGGCGCTCGAGACATATCTTTCTGACTCACTCAACGCCGGTACTATCGTTCCATCCTCGTCTCCTGCGGGAGCCGGTTTCTTCTTTGTTAAGAAGAAAGACGGCTCCCTGCGTCCCTGGAGGGTTAAATGATATCACGGTCAAGAATCGTTATCCTTTGCCACTGATGTCATCTGCCTTCGAGATCTTGCAGGGAGCAAAGGTTTTTACGAAACTCGATTTACGCAACGCCTATCACCTGGTGCGTATAAGGGAGGGGGATGAATGGAAGACCGCGTTTAATACGCCCCTCGGGCACTTTGAATACCGGGTCCTTCCTTTCGGACTAGTAAACGCCCCCCGCGGTTTTTCAAGCCTTAGTCAATGACGTCCTACGGGACATGCTCAACGTCTTTGTGTTTGTCTACCTCGACGATATTTTGATCTTTTCGCCATCTCTCCAGGTGCACGTCCAACATGTTCGTCGTGTCCTTCAGCGCCTTCTTGAGAATCGACTCTTTGTAAAGGCGGAGAAATGCTCTTTCCACGCCCCCTCAGTAACGTTTCTCGGTTCGGTCATCTCGGCTGAGGGGATCAGTATGGACCCGGCTAAGGTTCAGGCGGTCACTGACTGGCCCGTTCCCGAGTCTCGCCTAGCTTTACAACGTTTTCTCGGGTTTGCAAATTTTTACCGTCGTTTTATTCAAGGTTTCAGTCAAGTGGCTGCTCCCCTTACTGCTCTGACCTCAGTAAAGTCTCAGTTTAAGTGGTCAGAATCTACACAGACAGCGTTTGACGTTCTGAAGTCTCTGTTCACTACCGCGCCTATCCTCCTCACTCCTGATTTCACTAAACAATTTATAGTCGAGGTCGACGCCTCTGAGGTGGGGGTCGGGGCTGTTCTTTCCCAGCGTTCCACCACTGATGGAAAGATACATCCCTGCGCTTTTTTTTCTCACCGTCTTTCCCCCGCTGAGCGCAATTACGACGTGGGCAACCGCGAATTGCTCGCCATCCGTCTAGCTTTAGGCGAATGGCGACAGTGGCTAGAGGGAGCTCCCGTTCCTTTTATTGTTTGGACAGATCATCGAAACCTTGAATATATCCGTAAGGCCAAGAGACTTAACGCTCGTCAAGCCCGCTGGGCCCTGTTTTTTACCCGTTTCGATTTTACCATCTCGTATCGCCCGGGGTCCAAGAACGTCAAGCCTGACGCGTTATCTCGTCTTTTTGACTCAGCTTCATCGACTGAACCTGAGGAGATTATTCCCCCGGGTCGTGTTGTTTGCACGACCGTCTGGGGAATAGAGAAGCTGGTTAAGCGTTCTCTTTCTCGAGCCATAGTCCCGCGCGGTTGTCCTAAGGGGCTTCTTTTTGTTCCCATATCCGCACGTCGTGCTGTCCTTCAGTGGGGACACACCTCTAAATTGACTGCCCATCCCGGCGTCCGGGGCACCCTCGCTTTCATCCGTCAGCGCTTTTGGTGGTCCTCTTTGGAACGAGATGTGCGGCGGTTTATTGCCTCTTGCGTTACGTGCGCGCAAACTAAAGCTGGCAATTCCCCTCCAGCCGGTCTGCTTCGTCCGTTACCGGTTCCTACACGTCCGTGGTCTCACTTAGCTCTCGACTTTATCACCGGGCTCCCTCCCTCGGCGGGTAACACCGTTATATTGACCGTGGTAGATCGTTTTTCTAAGTCGGCCCATTTTATCCCGCTCGCTAAGCTCCCCTCTGCCAAGGAGACCGCACGGGTCATGGTTGATCATGTTTTTAAGCTACATGGTTTACCTTCTGATATCGTGTCTGATAGAGGCCCCCAATTTTCTTCTCAATTCTGGAAGGAGTTTTGTCGCCTGATTGGGGCTTCCGTTAGCCTCTCGTCCGGTTATCACCCTCAAACTAACGGTCAAGCAGAACGGACCAATCAAATTGTCGCCCGCATCCTTCGCAGTCTCACTCATCAGAATCCCGCGTCCTGGTCTCAGCACCTTTCCTGGGCGGAATACGCTCATAATTCGCTTCCGTCCTCTGCCACCGGTCTTTCGCCCTTCCATTGCTGCCTTGGCTATCACCTCCGTTATTTGAGTCCCAAGACTCTGAGTCAAATGTTCCGTCCGTACAAGCTTTTATTAGCCGTTGTAAGCGCACCTGGAAGAGAGTGCGGTCTGCTCTCTGTCGAGCTAGAAGGCGCATGACAGTTGCGGCCAATAAGCGCAGAATTAGAAGCCCTCGCTATGTTCGCGGTCAAAGAGTGTGGTTATCCACTTCAAATTTACCTCTCCAGTCCGAGTCACGTAAGCTGTCGCCCCGTTTTATTGGACCTTTCCGCATTATAAGGGTTTTGAATCCTGTCACTGTAAGGCTTCGCCTCCCGCCTAACCTACGCCGGGTCCATCCCGTGTTTCATGTCTCCTGCGTCAAACCAGTTATCCGTCCCCCCTTCTCGCCCGGTTCGTGCGCCTTGTCCTGTCAATGATACCCCTATCTACAGGGTTCGTCGGATTCTCGACATGCGCCGTCGGGGGCGCGGCCATCAGTATCTTGTCGACTGGGAGGGGTATGGTCCTGAGGAGAGAAGCTGGGTTCCCTCCCGGGACGTCCTGGATCCTTCACTCATCGATGATTTCCTCCGGTCTCGCCAGGATTCCTCTGGAGCGCCAGGAGGCGCTCGTTGAGAGAGGGGTACTGTCATGATCCTGGGTTCTTTCTTCTCTCTCTGTCTCCCTCTTGTGGTCTCACACACACACACACTCACACACGCACACTCATCTTCTCCTTCACTCATTATCCCCTACAGCTGTTCCTCCTTTCGTTCCTGTTTCCTCACCTGTTCCCTCTTTTCCCCTTGATTATCTCAGTCTCTTATTCCCTCTTCCTAGCCCTGTCTTGTTGTCGGATTATTCAATGTCTACACGTGTGAAACGTCTGTGCTCGCACTTCTCGTCTTGTCTTGTCCTGTCCTGTGGATTTGCTAGAAGT
>JARPMJ010007571.1:27500-30000 GCA_033366665.1 Phoxinus dragarum | reverse complement strand
TGTTGTGTTTTCTAACTGTAGTTAGTGTGTAATGTTGTGTTTTCTAACTGTAGTTAGTGTGTAATGTTGTGTTTTCTAGCTGTAGTTAGTGTGTAATGTTGTGTTTTCTAACTGTAGTTAGTGTGTAATGTTGTGTTTTCTAACTGTAGTTAGTGTGTAATGTTGTGTTTTCTAACTGTAGTTAGTGTGTAATGTTGTGTTTTCTAACTGTAGTTAGTGTGTAATGTTGTGTTTTCTAACTGTAGTTAGTGTGTAATGTTGTGTTTTCTGACTGTAGTTAGTGTGTAATGTTGTGTTTTCTAACTGTAGTTAGTGTGTAATGTTGTGTTGTCTAACTGTAGTTAGTGTGTAATGTTGTGTTTTCTAACTGTAGTTAGTGTGTAATGTGTTTTCTAACTGTAGTGTGTAATGTGTTTTCTAACTGTAGTTAGTGTGTAGTGTTGTGTTTTCTAACTGTAGTTAGTGTGTAATGTTGTGTTGTCTAACTGTAGTTAGTGTGTAATGTTGTGTTTTCTAACTGTAGTTAGTGTGTAATGTGTTTTCTAACTGTAGTGTGTAATGTGTTTTCTAACTGTAGTTAGTGTGTAATGTTGTGTTTTCTAACTGTAGTTAGTGTGTAATGTTGTGTTTTCTAACTGTAGTTAGTGTGTAATGTTGTGTTTTCTAACTGTAGTTAGTGTGTAATGTGTTTTCTAACTGTAGTTAGTGTGTAATGTTGTGTTTTCTAACTGTAGTTAGTGTGTAATGTTGTGTTTTCTAACTGTAGTTAGTGTGTAATGTTGTGTTTTTCTAACTGTAGTTAGTGTGTAATGTTGTGTTTTCTAACTGTAGTTAGTGTGTAATGTTGTGTGTTGTCTAACTGTAGTTAGTGTGTAATGTTGTGTTTTCTAACTGTAGTTAGTGTGTAATGTTGTGTTTTCTAACTGTAGTTAGGTGTGTAATGTTGTGTTTTCTAACTGTAGTTACTGTGTAATGTTGTGTTGTCTAACTGTAGTTAGTGTGTAATGTTGTGTTTTCTAACTGTAGTTAGTGTGTAATGTTGTGTTGTCTAACTGTAGTTAGTGTGTAATGTTGTGTTTTTCTAACTGTAGTTAGTGTGTAATGTTGTGTTTTCTAACTGTAGTTAGTGTGTAATGTTGTGTTGTCTAACTGTAGTTAGTGTGTAATGTTGTGTTCTCTAACTGTAGTTAGTGTGTAATGTTGTGTTTTCTAACTGTAGTTAGTGTGTAATGTTGTGTTTTCTAACTGTAGTTAGTGTGTAATGTTGTGTTGTCTAACTGTAGTTAGTGTGTAATGTTGTGTTCTTCTACATGTGTCTCTTCTTCTCGAGTCTCTCCATATTTCTGACTCCGGTTTGAACATAAAATACTAAAAGTATTTGAATTATTCAGTGTGTGTGTGTGTGTGTGTGTGTGTGTGTGTGTGTGTGTGTGTGTGTTTGTGTGTGTGAGCAAGTTGGGCTGTATAGTAGGGTTGTAACGGTATGAGATTTTAACGGTATGATAAGCGTCTCAGAAAATATCACGGTATCACGGTATTAAACCATCATCGGTATTAAAACCATTATTATTCTAATCATCATCAGCTACAATGACTCTTAAATGAATGAAACCAGATAGGGTTTTTTGGTTGAACATATGGTTTATTAAACAGAACCATAGATATATAGCCAATGCGACATCTAGTGTATATATCTACTGTATGACACAGAACAAGCAGCTTTATAGTATATAAAAATTTTACGCTGTATATTAATCGACACGCTCATATAGCGATTTGATTTATTGCACAGCTATATTTTAGATGTATTCATCCATCTATCAAATCACGCATTTTACGTGACATCTGCGTTATTTTGTAAATTCCCTCAGCAACACGGAGATAATACGGCCTTAAGTTATAAATGGAGCTTTATCTGCAGGGAGGGATGGTGTTCGCCAATACTGGAGAACATGTTCGACGCATTCCCTCCGTTAACAGCCATTCTTCATCAACACTTCTGGACACAACTGGATATCCATCTTCAAGGAAAACCCAGCGTTGCGCATTCGTTTCTCGGATACCCAAAGTATTCCCACACTGCAGATTGTAACTTTTTTGTCAGCGGGGATCGAGATTAGAATATGCAGCCGCTGTCTCAGACTCTGTCTCCGCTGCACATGTGGAGTCTGAGCAGTCGAGTGGACAGAAGTTGCGCGCATGTGAGATCTGGTTTAATTTTTTTTTCCAAAACCGGGTAATAAGCAAATATTCACGATATGATAATCGTACATGTCAATATCGTGATAAACCGCCATACCGGTATACCGTTACAACCCTAATGTATAGTTGTGATCTGTACAGGTGGAGCTGGGGAGGGAGGAGGGAAGTGATGTCACCGCTACAGAAAATGCTGACCCAGTTTTTGAAGTTTGAGAAACAAGATCATTGGATCAGCAGGAGCCAATCAGCTGTCCCTATATTATCACCACTGTAGAGCTGCTTTCAAACTATATTAGCG
>JARPMJ010007571.1:0-22500 GCA_033366665.1 Phoxinus dragarum | reverse complement strand
AAGACAGTTTAACAACTATAAAGCTGAGTTTCCCTTATTTATATTTATACAAATGCGCGATATAACAATTTGGTCTTTTTTTTTGTAGCAACAATAAGGTTAAATTCATTAACATGAAATAACAATGAAAAATACTTCTAATGCATTTAAAATCTTAGTTGAAGTTAAATTTAACATTTACTAATACATTAATAAAATATTGGTTGTATTTGATAGCATTATTTAATGGACCTCAGCTGACATGAACTATGTTAACAGAGATTAATAAATACTGTAACAAATATATTGCTCATTGTTAGTTAATTAACCAACATTAACAAAAGGATAACAATGCCCCATTAATTAGTACTGCCCTTCCCAAGATTCATATTTTCCACAGAATACAATTCATCTTTGGCTAAGCCCCCCCGCCCCCCTTAGTTACTGTTGCTACCCTCCGACAACTTCATCTGGGCTCTGGTTTGGTATCAACACGGCTTATGCTGTGACGGCTCTTCCTGCTGAAATTTTATCAAACTTTTATAAAGCAGCAAATAAAGTGTCCGATAGAAGTAGGCAAAGGGGCTCAGTGTGCGTTCGAAGGCTTTATTCAAGACATACCGGAGGAACACAAGCAACAACACGGCATCCAGATAGAGGCAAAAGCATAACGGTCACAGTCACATGACCCAGCGCATCATATCCTAATGGAGACAGAGACTGGGACCAGAGAATGTCTAATAAGGGGAGAAGGTTCACTCTCGCTACACTTCCGGCTTCTGACTGGTTTGCAGTTCCACTCTGATTCCATATGAGGGCGCTCACAGGACGAGTGCAGAATGAATGGAGGTCTATGGAGCTATACCCCTCAAAATCCACTTTTCTCAAGATATAATTTTTTGTCTAGTAATTTGAATGTTGTATTCGAAAGGAGATGCAAAGAAATTGCACATTGCTGGGTGTTAGATTTTTTAGAGTCACTTATTTGCTTTAAAAAAGTCTTTCAAAATGTCAATGACGTCATACACATCGTACGACCAGAGATACTGCTTTACGGCAATCCTTCAGTCACTGTGGTGCTTTCGCGCTCTGCACTTTATTTTCTCTCGAGGCATCGCCAGCACAGCGGACACAGGTAAACACACGTGCTAGAAGAGTTTCTGCTAGAAGACATTCTGTTCCCGCTTCGGATGCCATGATGCCATCAAGCGGTATCTCTGGTCGTAACCAGTCATTCACTGACCAATCAGCGTTCATTAGCAGAATGCTAGCGTGTTATGGGCAACAACAACTCAACCTGTAAGAAATCGAAAGGACATAAGTACTCGTTCATTCAACTTTCGACCTATAACCCATGTTGAACTTGCAAAACCTACAATCAAATCTGAGATTTCTCAACGGCAATCGGGTGAAAGAGACAAATTTAGCCGTCTAGCCCCATAGACTCCCATTCATTTTGCACTCGGGGGTGATCGCCCCCAGTGGAACTCTGGTGGAACTACAACCAAAATTCGGTACAATAGGACTTAATAGGGAGTGAACAGGCTCTCCGTAGACGGGCTCTGGTGGGACTCACAATATCAGGAGCAACACTGTTCATGCAGAGCTGGTCTCTATTCACTTCTATAATCGTTATTACAAAGCAAACGGACTACGCCAGTATAAAGTTGTGTTTATTAGCAGCGTGTGCTAGCGTATCAACAATTAGGGTAGAGAACCGAAATCATGACCTAAACCAGCATAAAACTGTCTAACTAGTATAACTTCACAGTAAGGTTAAAAGCTAAATGTATCTTAGAGCAAAAGTGTGTGTTGTTGATCTTGAGGGGTTTCGCTGACTGAGGACGTCCACACAGTTTAATCCAAAGACGACACTTGTCAGTATTTGACCGGTTTTGGGAAGGGGAAAAAACGGACACCCCCCCTCCAACCTCTCTGGGAAACGTGTATCTGTGTTATAAATGCACCCGGCACAACGCTTAACCATATCTCTGATAAAACTACGACGGTAATAGCCTGCCGAGGACCAAACAATATGAGCCGCCTGCGTTAAAAGTCAATGGAGCGCTGTGAAGAAGTGTCGGACCGCTGTGGAGCTCGTTCTTGGCTGCGCTGTGATTGGTCAATCTACATTCTAGGGCGTGGCTTAGCCAAAGGCGAATTATAATCGATTTGGTCTATATATTATTGTTACATTTTGAAAAATAAACACCTTGCACGCGCGCTACACTGAGGTAAAATCCCGCCCCGCTTTCTAACTGACGTCTTTGAAAAAGCACGTGATCAAGTGTCTCGGTAAAACATAGTTTAGAACATGGAAATGTTAATTTTAATTCCAGTGGTATATTTTATCAGATAAATGCCTGGAAATTAAACTGGCATCGCCTTTTATGACGTGATGACGTGTACAGTTAGGCGAGTGGGGAAAGAAGGCAGAAAAAAAGGTATCTTTATAACACCATAATCTTTGTGGTGGTTTCTGTAGATTACGCCATTTCAACAATAGGTGGCGCTCTTGAGTGTCTTAAGCAGCTCGATCTGATTTCATACATGACTGGCCTATTACAAAAACCACGATCATTCAGTTTGGCTACATTTACATTTATTAATTTAGCAGAAAATTTGAAACAGGATGATCTGAATATTATTCGCCTTTGGCTAAGCCACGCCCTAGAATGTAGATTGACCAATCACAGCGCAGCCAAGATCGAGCTCCCACAGAGGGTCCGACACTTCTTCACAGCGCTCCATTGACCTTTAACACCGGCGGCTCATATTGTTTGGTCTCGGCAGGCTATTACGTCGTCGTTTTATTCAAAAATATGGTTAAAACGTTGTGCCTGGGGCATTTATAACACAGATACGCGTTTCCCAGAGAGGTTGGAGGCGGTGTCCGTTTTTTCCCCTTCCCAAAACCGAAGTCAAATCCTGACAAGTGTCGTCTTTGGATTAAACTGTGTGGACGTCCTCAGTCAGCGAAACCCCTCAAGATCAAACAACACACTTTTGCTCTAAGATACATTTAGCTTTTAACCTTACTGTGTGTGAAGTTATACTAGTTAGACAGTTTTATGCTGGTTTATGTCATGATTTCGGTTCTCTACCCTAATTGTTGATACGCTAGCACACCGCTGCTAATAAATAAAACTTTATACTCGCGTAGTGCGTTTGCTTTGTAAATAATAACGATTATAGAAGTGAATAGAGACCAGCTCTGCATGAACAGTGTTGCTCCTGATATTGTGAGTCCCAGTCTCCGTCTCCATTAGGATATGATGCGCTGGGTCATGTGACTGTGACCGTTATGCTTTTGCCTCTATTTGGATCTTGTTGTTGCTTGTGTTCCTCCGGTATGTCTTGAATATAGCCTTCGAACGCACACTGAGCCCCTTTGCCTACTTCTATCTGACACTTTATTTGCTGCTTTATAAAAGTTTGATAAAATTTCAGCAGGAAGAGCCGTCACAGCATAAGCCATGTTGATACCAAACCAGAGCCCAGATGAAGTTGACGGACGTAGCAACAGTAACTAAGGGAATTACTGACAATATACATATATGTTTGTCACATAAATGATGTGGTAACACTGTACAATAAGGTTCATTAGTTAACATTATTTAACTACCTCAGTTAACATGAACTAAGAATGAACAATACTTCTACAGCATTTATTAATCTTAGTTTAATATTAATTTCCGCATTTACTACATTATTCAAATCAAAGGTTGTATTTGTTAACATTAATAATGCACTGTGAACTAACATGAACTAACAATGAATAGCTGTATTTTTATTACCTAACATTAACTAAGATTAATAATAAAAAACGAACAAATGTATTGCTCATTGTTAGTTTATGTTAGTTAATACATTCATGTTAACTGATAAACCTTATTGTAAAGTATTACCCATTATGTTAATAAAGTAAGCCAGCCCTATAGTGAAAACATATTCCTTTCTAGGCTTGTAAAATCCATATTTTAATTACAAATATATACATTAGGTTTACAACCATGAACATGAAAACCTTAACATACTACTTAATTAAGTGAAAAAGAAAAACCTTCCGACTTTGGAAAGTCAGTTGCTAAAAAAAGGATATAGGGAGAGCGGGGCACAATATTTTCTCAATAAAATACAATTAATAACTTTTCCATATAAAATAATGGCATTTTTAATCGTTAAAAATTAACAAATGTTATACATGTACATAATATTGACTCTCAGTCTCCATTTACCTTTTTCTCATGGTTTCTCAATAGAATTCATAAAAGTCTAGAATAGAATAGCGTAGTTCTAATAGGGGCTCGTTGTAACGCAGTGTGACAACATGCACAACTGCAGATCTGGGATTTAAACCCTGCTAGTGTCTTCTAATGAAGCATTAGAGAAATATCTCAACTGTTAAATAACAGATCGGAGATTAAAATAATATCAGATTTGTCTAATTTCAAATAAACACAAAAAACAGATGAAAAATTAACATTAGTAAGAAATTTACTTTTGCTATGGTTGAATAAATGTTCAGTGATATCTTCCAAACATTTCTGAATTTTGGCGCAATTTTTCTCTATATAGTGTTGATATGGCAACTAGTAAATACACTATACATTAATACACAAGTTGCGTAATGCTGGCTTGTGTGGAATTATTTAAAACAAGTGTGTTACAACTTAGGTTGTGCCCCACTCAAACATACTGAACGTGTATTTATTTACACATTTACATAGTTTTTTGAAATGTAACATTAGTTTGACTTAACAATGTGCATCCAGTAGATCCGAGAGTGTTAAATGTCCTGATTATAGTTCAGATTGAGTTCTCTCAGGTGTGATGGGTTTGAACTCAGAGCTGAACTCAGAGCAGCACATGCTCGGGCTCTAATATTGCAGTGCGACAACCTGCAGAGACAAAGAGAAACACTCCAAAACTCAATCCAGCAGGAGCCATTGAGAATACATCGCTGGCTTACATACTTAACAATAAAACTGTAGTGATAACAGTCTTATTAATAATAATATTAAGTAGTAATGGTCATAATAGGAAGTATGCATCTTGTTGTTTGTATAAAGTTTAGCAAATCAAAATAATTTAGCACTTTTCATAAGTCATAAAAGTTGATAAAGAGATCGAAAAAACTAATCCATATGAATTGAGTGTTTCATTCCAGATTTTCTGAAGAGACTCGATCACATTATATGATGATCAGATTAAACAGAATTTAGGCTTTTAAGGCCTATTCACACAAAGAACGATAACTATAAAGATACAGTTCTAAAAATCATTCTAAATGTGAAAAGAATAGCAGACACCACAGCTATAACAATAACAATATAGAGAAACAATATCGTTGGGATCACTTTCAGAAAGATTTGTTTCCTAACCCTAACAGAGATGAGAACATTATACCAGACTAGCAAACAGTGTAGCATAAAATAACCTCAGGTATCCGGCGCTAGTTTCAACAACATTGTCTTACTTCCTTTGAAGTGTTTTATTCTACTATATTAACTATGTCAGCTAAATTCACTGTTAGATTAGATAGAATACACTTGCTAGATTCATTCAAAACACAGCATGCTGAGGACATCTGCTGATTAAAGTTGTGTAAATGCAACAAGAACAGCAAAAACATATTGTACAAACTTTGAAACCGCAGCGCGCGAGCTTAGAATAAACAGAATGTTATCGTTTGTTGGTGTGGATGCAAATATAGTTATCTTTATAGTTATCGTTCTTGGTGTGAATTAGGGCTGCATAACGATTAATCGCAACTAATCGTTTGCAGAATAAAAGTTTTTGTTTACATTCATATATGTGTGTGTACTGTGTATAATAATTATGTATATATAAATACACAAAAATGCATGTATAATTTTAAGAAAAAAATATATTTATATATTAAGTATTTATAATTGTATATAATATAAATTATATTTAAATATAAAAATGTATATAAACATGTAAATATCTTTTTAAATATATACAGGTATGTGTGTGTATTTATAAATACTTAATTATTTTACACAGTACACAAACATATATGATGTAAACAAAAAACTTATATTCTGCAAACGATTAATTGCGATTAATCGCAATTAATTATTGCAATCCCTAGTGTGAATGGGACTTCACATATAAACATTCATCACCTTGCAGCACATTTGAGTTTCCAGAAGAACCAATGAGGTTCATTCTCATCTGTTACGCAGCACGTTTGAGCTTCCTCTGGGACCAATAAACGGGCAAAACTGGTCCTCAGGGAAACCAGCAAAAACCGGAACACGCTACGGCAATCGCCACGAAATCTCCCGACAAAGACGCTTTGTCCGCAGCAACCACACTACGAACACGGTCAGTTAGGCAGGCCTGTGGACACGGGTAGGCCGGTGGACTCAGGTAGGCCGGATGAAGCACCACAACAAGCGGCAGAGCTGAACGCACCACCCTCCGCGCACCAGTGGGAATCACAGAAATACAAACGCAGAAGTCCTTCAGTTGAAGGACACTTCAAAGTCCATTTTTATAAGTGTATACAACATATAAGAAGACGAGACCAAAACAGACAAACAGGAAGTGACATTTCCGTTTATGTCCCACTGATCATTGTTTATATGTGAATAAAATCCTAAATTCAATCTTTTCAATCATCATATAAAGCGATCATGTCTGCACAATTCATATGGATTAGTTTTACGAAATCTTTATAAACTTTTTGAAGCATCAAAATGGTAGTTGCGTAGTTGTCAAAGGCGAGTACAGAACTGGCTCAGGTTTTAATAAAATGATCTTAATTTGTGTTCCGAAGATAAACAAAAGTCTTATGGGATTGTGACAACACAAGAGTTAAGTAATTGATGACAGAATTTTCATTTTTGGGTCGACAAACCTTAAACTTAAACTTCAATAATGATAATATCACTCACTCTAGTTTCTCCAGTTTACAGCGTGGGTCCATCAATAGAACAGGACAGAAGTTTCACTCCTGAATCTCCGGGTTCATTGTAGTTCAGATTGAGTTCTCTCAGATGTGAGGGATTTGATCTCAACGCTAAAGCCAGAGCAGCGCAACCTCCCTCTCCAATCCTGCAGCACTCCAACCTGAGGAGAGAAAGACACTTACAGCTGAACACTCATACATCATAAATATACTTCCATCCAATGCTAATGTTAAGATTTTTCACCAACATTGTATTTAGATAATTGTTTATAACTGTTGCTTTTGTATGTCAGTAGGAAGATCAGTGTACATTTCCAAGCATTAAGTTTGCCATTAACTGTAATCCAGCAATATTTTTGTCCAACTGTATCTATGTCCACACATAGATCTGATCTCACCATAATCAAGTCTGTATGGGTTTTGAGACATATGAAATATCACTCACTGTAGTTTCTCCAATTTACAGTGCTGATCTCCCAGTAGATCATAGAGTAGCTTTACTCCCCGAGAACACTGGTTTATTAGAGTTCAGATTGAGCTCCCTTATGTGTGAGGGGTTTGATCTCAAACCTGAAACCAGAGCAGCAAAACCTCTCTCACCAATACTGCAGTCATCAAGCCTGCAGGGAGAAAAATGCCTTAACACTCATGCATGAACAGAAGTGAGTGACACTGTGTATGAAAACGTGTTTAAAAACGCAATATGTTACTCACTCTAGTTTCTCAAGTTCACACTGTGGATCTTTCAGGAGACCAGACAGTATCTTCACTCCTGAGTCTCCAGGTTCGTTCCTGCTCAGATTGAGTTCTCTCAGATGTGACGGGTTCGATTTCAGGCCTGAAATCAGGGCAGCGAAACCTTCCTCACCAATACTGCAGTATTCCAGCCTGCAAAGAGAAAGAGAGATTCAGCACCAAGCTAAATCTTAAGTCACTTTCAGGCAAGTCATTTCACTCTGCAGCCGTCTATATTCAAATATTTGAAACTTAAAAGTACTGACATATTAAATTAATAACCATGATTAATTCTTTTTTTTTGACACTTCAAGAACTGTTGAAACTATTTAAAGAACACTTATTAAATTAAAAAACAATAGTTATTGGGGGAAAAGCAAAATACATTTTGCAGAGTTTTCAGTTTACACTTGATTCAGTGTCTTTTTAGTATTTTAACTTAGATTAGAGGAAGTTTATTTTAATATAATGATAATCATTTATTAAAGGGGTCATGACATTGTTTTTTTTTATTTTATTATTATGTTCCCTTAGATGCAATTATAGTATTACTATAGTTTTTTTTACAAAAACGTTTAAAATGTAGTGATTTATGACCTTTTCCCTGTTTCTCATCCTCTGATTCAAACAGTCTGTTTTGGGGGGTGTTTCCCCTTTAAGAGTTCAGTGTTAACGCCCACTGTTATGATTGGCTAACGTCAGTGCCTATGCATCTGACGTTAACGCCCCCAGCCAGAACATTTGCGGATTCGGCGCAACTGTTTAGTAGCGGGTGATGCATGCGAAGCGATGGCTCTTGCAATGATAAAACCTTATATGTTTGAGCCGGAATCAGAGGAAAATGAACCATCACCACAACAACGAAGACTGGATCAGCCCGTGTCCACATGGAAAGTGAAACTATTTTGAATTAATAAAAAAATTGTAACCCGAGACACTTGAAAACGGATTATTGTTGCATAATTATCCCTATAGCTTAATTTGCTAACAGTTTAACATTATTTAACTAATTACAATGAAATGATGGGTGTACCACGGACAAAAATGCATGCACAGGCCATCTTTGAAGATGCAGCATTGATAAAGGCAACATTTAAATGTTCTATCACATGTAACGTTAGGCCTTCTAGAAAGGCGACATATTTTCAAGATTCTCTTATACAAATGTGTTTATATTAGCCAGTGATAAAAAGTATGTTTGCATCGTCGTTGTTGAGCCGTGAATAGTCGGCACGGACTTATCTTTGAGCAACAGTTTTCTGGCAAGCCAGCATCATTTTGGGATTTTTTTCCTCAAAACAGTCATCCTTAAAATGTATAGAACAAACGCTTAAATTAACACTGGGATTGTTAACTGGGACTGGGACTTCCGCAAAAAATAAAGTGCATCCATTTTTCCCTGACGACTGGATCTTTCTGCAGCGTATTCAAAGATGTTGTTTGTCCACAGCCAGGAACAGCACATCTGCGGCATCGTAATTTCCCTGTACACAGACCCACTCGCTGTCCGGCGACTGAACACTTGTGAGGCGCGCGGCACGACAACGATACGAAATGAGCGTAGTTGTCTTGCGCTTTAAGCGTAGTTGTCTTGTGCTGGAGGCGGTCATATGCAAACGCTGGTACGTCACTTCGTACCGTGACGTCACTTCTTACCATGGATCCAGAACGAGCTGTATTTAGAGCTTGATTAAATAAATGATTCGTTTATAATGGGGAGGACCGTCTTAAGCTATGAAACTTGCAGGACGTTTTAATGGTACACAGACCTCTTATATACCAAAAGATCAAGGCAAATTTGGTTTCCCATGTCATGACCCCTTTAATTTAAATACTCTTAAGTCATTCCTGTTTGAGAACCACTAAAGTATATGTATTTGTTTGAAACAAACACATCCTGCTAATGTTGGTACGATACACTAATATTTTCCCAAAAATACACTAAAATGAAACCACTCACTGTAGTTTCTCCAGTTTACATTGTTGGTCCTCCAGTAGACCACAGAGAAGCTTCACCCCTGAATCTCCCAGTTCATTATTGTTCAGATTGAGTTCTCTCAGATGTGAGGGGTTTGATATCAGTGCTAAAGCAAGAGCAGCACAACCTTCCTCTCCAATCCTGCAGGCATACAGCCTACAGAGAGAAGAAACACTCAGTGTTTACATGTACGGCTCAACACACATGAGGGGAACTTTATCAAATGCAATTCGTTAAGAGACCAGTTGAGCATTTAGAAATGTGGGCTATTAAAGTTAAAAGTACCTCACTAAAGTACTTGGAGAGAAACATTCACTCCAACACTGATTTTTATTTGAGCCACCCAGAAATGCCACCTTACACATCTAGTTCAAATTTATTTCTTCATGTAATGTTGGTGAGGTTGTGTTTTGAAGTCTTGAATATGAAACATCACTCACTGTAGTATTTCCAGTTTACACTGTGGGTCCTTCAGTAGATCAGAGAGAAGCTTCACTCCTGAATCTCCTGGTTTGTTCCAGCTCAGATTGAGTTCTCTGATGTGTAAAGGGTTTGATCTCAGACCTGAAAGTAAAACTGCAAAACTTTCCTCTCCAATACTGCAGTCATCAAGCCTGCAGAGAGATAAAGAAAAACACATTTGCATCAGGAACAAACATTTGCCTGATGACAAAAAGACAATTATTTTTCTTCTCACCAAACAACAACATTTTAGCATTAATTCTCCATTCATAATTAGTTATAAGTATGATAGGGGTATGTTTAAAATTCAACAATTGAGAGTCAAGTCAGATACTGATTAACAAACCTGTTTATTCATATTTGTTATATTCATCTCTGCCATCTGGTGAAGGGTTATTATTGTTAACCAAAACCATAACAAAAAAAGGTACTTCAATTTAAACATTCCTAAAACAAATTATAATTTTTTTTAAAGGATTAGTAAATGTTGAAATTAACATTAATTAAGATTAACAAATGCTTTAAAAGTATATGCCTTTGTTAGTTCATGTTAAAAAATGTAGTTACTTAATGTTAACCAATGGAACCTTATTGTAAAATATTACCACTATTTTATTTCAGTTAGTTGCCAAGGCAACATTTCTCATTTTTGTTTAGATTAACTTAAATTAAAAAACTAAATGAACTAAAGCTAACAAATAAAAACCATATATACATATAAAAAACTAATAAAATTTACAAAAACACAACAAAATGACTAAAACTTTACTTTAATTAAAATGAAAACCAAAAATATAAATTAAAAAAACTAAAATGTAACTAAAAAGTGTATTTATGTTTACTAATTATGTTCACTGTCCTGCCGAGTTCAGGGCCAACCCTGGTCAAACTGAACTGCCTGTAATATTCTAGTACTACTGAAGACTTTGAATAGCTAGTTCAGGTGCATTTGATCAGGGTTGACTCTACAGGACACAATGAATTGGGATATCATGCCAGCGTTGTTCCAACTTATTGTTATATTGAACAGTATAACTCACTGTAGTTTCTCCAGTTTACAGTTTGTGTCCTTCAGTAGACCAGAGAGAAGCTTCACTCCTGAGGCTCCCAGTTCATTATTGTTCAGATTGAGTTCTCTCAGATGTGAGGGGTTTGATATCAGTGCTAAAGCCAGAGCAGCACAACCTTCCTCTCCAATCCTGCAGTCATACAGCCTACAGAGAGAAGAAACACTCAGTGTTTACATCTACGGCTCAACACACTTTAATTAAACTGTATTGCTGCTTAAAATGTGAATGCAACAATTTTTTGTGTATTTGTTGTGAAAAAATGTAAGAAAAAATTTAGACATTAAAAAATATATATAAAACAGATATCACTCACTGTATTTTCTCTAGTTTACAGTGAGGATCTTCCAGTAGAACAGACAAAAGTTTCACTGCTGAATATCCTGGTTTATTAGAGTTCAGATTGAGTTCTCTCAGATGTGATGGGTTTGATATCAGTGCTGAAACCAGAGCAGCACAACCTTCCTCTCGAATATTGCAGTTACACAACCTGCAGTCACATTTGCATTCAATTTCAGATTATTAATATTGAGAGCACACGTAATATCAGAACACATTTAGACATTTAGAGAGGAAAGAAATGTCGTAAAAACTGAAACACACTTTGCAATACAGCGCATCAGTCCCCCCCACTTTTTTTAGTGTTGTTAGTTCCGAAAGTATTGTTTCCAGTAATTTTTCCCTTAGGGATTTCAAATAGTCTTCGTTAAAAGCATTATCAAATAGTCTTCGTTAAAAGCATTATAAGCCATGAACCAAAACAACCAGCTAAGAGGAGATTCACAATATTACAAAATTTAATTTGAATCAAAAAAGTATTTAAAAAGCCGCCTTGAGTACATAATTTACAATGCTTTATGGGAGTGGCCGGAGCTAAGGAGATCTTTAGAATCATTTTGCTTTTCTCGACTCTCTGATTAATGGAATTTTCTGTGCAGCATCTTGGGTAACATAGCTCACAGTAGGTCTTATTTTAACGGTTTATAAGTTATCATTTACTTCTTAAACGGTTTTTACTTCTGGAAACCTGACTGTTAAAACGGCACTCTATTAAAAAAGGCACACTGCCAAACATTCTTATACAAAGAGTCTTACTTCAGTATCTCCAGTTTACAGTGAGGATTCTTCAGTCCGCAGAGAAAAGCTGTACTCCTGAAACCTGGAGGTTGTTGTCACTGAGGTCCAACTCTCTCAGACGTGAGAAGTTTGAGCAGAGCACGAAGGCCAGGGCTGAACAGATTTGATCTGTGAGATTACAACCCCTCAGACTGGGAGAGAAAGAATATTTCTGTTGTTATCCTCAACAACAGCACACAGTATAGATTTACACAGACACTAACTTAAACCAGTTCATCTAATCCTTGAATGTAAGCCTACTTTCTTACCCTCAGACTATTTAAATCTGGTCTTATAATAAGTGTGCTTATAAATATATTATTATTATATTAAAATTTACAGAATGTAATGTGGACTAAGATTGTAATTGTGCAGCCCTAATTTAACTATTTATTTATGTTACAGAGACAACGTCTTCTTTTGCTTCTGTATCGCAGTATTATTGAGCCAGTCCTTATGTATGGTGCCATTTGTTTTTTTCATATACTTACAGTCACCAACAAGAACAAATTCTTAAAGATAACTAATTTAGCAAGCAAAATTATTGGTATCCCTCCCCACAATTTATCAGATAGTGTCTCGACATTTACGTTGCGGAAGGCACAAAAAATCTTAAATGACTCAGAACACCCACTTCACAAGTATTTTATTCTTCTGCCCTCTGGCCGCAGGTATAGGATGCCAATGTGTAGAAAGGCCAAGTTTAGCAAGAGTTTTGTTCCCGTATCTATACGAGCTCATTGATACGTCAGGTATGCTCTCCTGTTTTTTTGGTATATGTTTATATAGTCATGTTCTCAATGTGCTATGTGTGTTTGTATTATGTACGCATCTATGGTGGAAACAAATTTCCTCTCGAGGACAAATAAAAATCTATCTATCTATATATATTTCTTTCTTCACCTTTTAACATGTCTTTGAAAGCTATTAGTTTAAAAAATAATTTATGAAAAATTTGTAGCGGAGTACAAATTTAGTTTGATGCACTAAGTAAAAACGTCTATATTGAGCAATTCAATGCATGAATATATTTGAAAAGCAATACATTTTAACCACTAAGTACACAACCATTTTTTTACCCACCAAAACTGTACAAGTATCAGCTACGTTTTCTGTTCTTTTTTATTACTTTATACTATGATACTCACTCCACTTTTCTGGAAGCTTTGACCACCGGCAGCAGCCTCAGAAGACACTCCTCTGATAGATCATATTCCCTCAGTTCAAACTCATCCAGGTCCTCCGTGGAGTTCAGCAGCACGAACACCAGCGCCGACCACTGGGCCGGAGAGAGCTGGACTCCGGAGAGGCGCTGGCCACCTGTGCTGCGGCTCAGGTACGTCTGGACCTCCTGCAGCAGGGGAATGATCATTCAGCTCGCTCAGACAGTGAAACAGATTGATGGACTTCTCCGGGGAAGGATTCTCTCGGATTTTACTCTTGATGTACTCGACCGTGTCCAGCGTGCAACTGGAGCTTTCTCTCGGTGTGAATAATCCCCGCAGGAGAGTCTGATTGCTCTCCAGCGAAAGTCCCAGAAGAAAGCGGAGGAAGAGATCTAAGTGTCCGTTCTCGCTCAGCAAGGCCCTGTCCACTTCGCTCTTCATAAAATCCGTCATCGAGCACTCATTCTTGTCCTGAGCAAAGGAAGGAACTTGTACAAGGCAGCGAGAAACTCTTGAACGCTCAGATGCACAAAGCTAAACACCTTCTCCAACTGCAGCCCAAACTCCTCTCTGAATATCTGCGTACAAACTCCAGAGCACACGGACGCTTCTCGGACATCAATGCCACACTGTCTCAGATCCTCCTCGTAGAAGATCAGGTTCCCCTTTTCCAGTTGTTCATAAGCCAGTTTCCCAAGTGACAGGATGCTCTTTCGGACCTCCTGAAGATCCCAATTTCCCATTATACTTCTGGGTCTTCAGTTTGGTCTGGACAATCAGCAGGTGTGTGAACATTTGAATGAGAGTCTTGGGAATCTCTGCACCATCTGCTTCACATATCTTCTCCAGAACAGTGGCGGAAATCCAGCAGAACACTGGGATGCGGCACATGACGTGCAGGCTTCTCAACGACTGGATGTGTGCAACAATCCTACTGGCCAGACGCTGATCTTTTATCCTTTCCGAAAATACTCAGCCTTCTGAGGGTCTCTGAAGCCTCTGACCTCTGTGACCTGGTCGACACACTCTGGAGAGATCTGATTGGCTGCAGCCGGTCGTGTGGTGATCCAGAGGCGAGCAGACGGGAGCAGGTTTCCTCTAATGAGATTGGTCAGCAGCACGTCCACTGAAGCCGATTCGTTCACATCCCACAAAATCTCATTGTTCTGGAAGTCCAGAGGAAGACGCCACTCATCCAGACCATCAAAGATGAAGATTGTTTTGAAGTCGTTATATTCTATCGGTTTCATTTCTGTGAAAAAAACAGTGGAGAAGCTCCATCAGACTCATCCGCTTCTCCTTCATCAAGTTGAGGTCTCGGAAAGAAAGTGGAAATATGAAGTGAACATCCCGATTGGCTTTCCCTTCAGCCCAGTCCAGGACGAACTTCTGCACAGAAGCGGTTTTTCCAATTCCGGCGACTCCTTTGGTCAGAACCGTCCTGATGGCTTTGTCTCGTCCAGGTAAGGGTTTGAAGATGTCATTACATCTGATCGGTGTCTCTAGATCTCTGGATGACGAGGTCTCGATCTGTCTCACCTCATGCTCGTCGTTGACGTCTGCAGTCCCCCCCTCTGTGATGTAAAGCTCTGTGTAGATCTCGTTCAGAAGTGTCACGTGTCCTCCATTAGAGACTCCTTCGCTGATGCTCTGAAATCTCTGTTTCAGTCTGGACTTCAGTTGGTACTGACTCACTGAGATCAGCTCTGCAATATGCAATAGAAACAATTCTGAAATTAGTAGACCATTAAATAAACAGAAAAACAATGCATTATACATCTGTGAACAAATTGACTCAACCATATAAAGCCTACTGTATCATACTGTATTTAATATGCAAAGGCCTTTAAATGATCAAAACTTTGCTGAAAAACCCGTTGCACACAATCTACCATATGCCTCCACACAAAGACAGTTTCAAATGGGTCTCGTACTGGTCTGTAGTGTGTTAGCGAGGTCTGTCTGGTTCATCTTCCGCAGGACTTGAAGCGAGATCCTCAGAACTCCCTCCCTCACTCGGCTCTGACCCTCATCATCATCATCCTCCTCCTCACTCACTCCCAGAGCATGCTGGGAAATCTGGCCTCAGCAGTTTCTTCAACCTGCTCAGCTCTTTCTTCATCAATAAGATGTTTGTGTCCTCAAGATCCTGAAATCAGAAATCACTGATTGTTTAAAACACCTCTGAATAACACATTGTAAATATATCTAGACAACACTTAGAAAAAGATTCACTGAGGTTATATATATATAACTCTAGGGTTCTTGACTCAATTTAAATGCCAAAAAGGTTCTATATAAGGAGAAATGTCTTAAATTAATAATTATAAAATAATTTTGATATATTGATATAACTGTAATATTAATATTTATGGCTGTCTTCATTTCTTTATTTTAAAATGATAAATTATTGTAAAATAAATTATTTGCCTTAAAGTGGCTCATCTGAAGATAAGAGTTTCTCAATATAAGTATGTGAAGATGATTTGCGCACATTTTGTTTTCAGGTGCATGTTAAAGTGACTCAAACTTAAAAGATGAAGCATTTACTGTGAACAGAGAGGCTGAAAACACTGGATCACGAGCCGCTCGCGTGTAAATAAACACAGTGCTGTTCTTCACTCTGAAACTCACAGCGCATACATTTATTTAATCCAATCGCAGCCTTTGAAATTTGATGAATAGCACTAAGCCACATCAACAATTTTAATTAGATTGATAATGAAGTCCTAATGTAAGAAGTGGGAATTCAGGATAATGTTCAGTCAAGAGGCCTATAGTTCCTATAGTATTTGACAAACACTCATTAAAACTCACCCTGAAGATGGCATCCAGCGACATCTCGTCATCTGAGGATTTTGATCCCTCCTGTTTGTTACTGTAGCTGAACATGTACATATTTACTCAAGCATGTAAATACATTGATTCACTAAACACAGATGAAGATGTCTAGAAGCATTATTGGTGCTCTTTAAATGGTCATCTGATAATTATCTGATAATAAATGTGCTTCATCCAGATGTTCCTCACCTCAGTTTAGCAGAAGAGCCTCCCGAGCTGAGTTTAGGTGGAGGATCCATCGACGCGGTGGACACACAGCTCACAACTGAAGGCGAGACCGATCTCCTTTAAAAAAAGCATTCAACAAACAGATGATAAGCATATTTCTTATTACATATCATTGAGCTTTGATAAAACTAAGCATTTAAATATAATCTTACTAAGACATTATTGGCAGATATTGATATTTATATGCGTTTTTGCAAGTATCTGCTATACTGTGATAAAGATCTCATTGATTTACATTACAAGCATCAGAATTTCATATAATGTCAGCATCTGCATCATATATTTGCTTAGTTTGGGCCTCTGAATAAAACTGAGCCTTCAGACTAATGAGCCATAAAAGCCTGATGGATCAAATATACAAAAAAATGCAAACTTCTTTTGCATATTTTGTCCAAAGGTTCAATAAATTGTTCCATTTCACTAAATTATCAGACTTTTATTTCATATATCAGGCTTTAAGGGGTTAATCAATACTGATATGAAACACAATTACAGAAGTTGTGTAACTAAAGTAATGTTTACTCAGATCTGCAGAGTACTGTTTGTGTAACTACTTGACTAGTCTCCAATAGTCTATGTAAGCCCCACTGAATTGTTTTGTCATTTTCATGCAGCAATAACCACGAGACGTTCCTCACCTGCGTTTAGAGCTGAGTTTAGGCGGAGGATCCATCGACGCGCTGGACACACCGCTGGGCTCAGGGGAACATCTCCTTTTAAAGAACACAGAGAAACAACAGCAGTTTAATACTGTCGCTAACTGTGAGTAAAACATAACTTTTAAAAAATATTACGTAAATTCATGGGTAGTAAAATGTGTAAATCCTGAAGAACATTCAGTTATTCAAATTTTGGTTGAAAAAAATATATTTATAATTATTTTATGTATTTACTTGAAAATGAGCAGCTATCGACTATTGTCTATTTGAACATGAGGAGCCTTGGAGTCTAAAAGCTTGAGATTCACTAAACAAAACCAAAGTTTCTGAATATCAGCCACAATAATGTAATGGGAAACCGGGAAAAACGAGTGGAAATTAAGCCTCGAGTAAAAGAAAAATTAAGATTATGATTTACACTGAGATACTAATATGTCTTTTGGCATAAAATAGTATTATAATATTGAACAATAATAGTATTATCATTACTGTGCATGTCTTTAGAAAGAGAAATGAATTCATATTAGGATGCTTGGATGTGATGGTCAGAAGGTATTTTAATATTTAGACAGATATGATATTTGTAAATTTAATTTGAAAAAAGAAAAGGAAAAAGAAGGAAAATAAGTGGCTAATGTTGTTATCCAGAGCGTCAAAAATAAAGGTCACACTTCACAATAAGATCTCATTGTTAACAGTTATTTTTTAACTACCATAACAGTAAGCTATCTTTAATCTTTACCTTCACCTTTGTTAACTTTAGTGTAATTTGTTCATGTTAGTTCACAGTGCATTAACTAATGTTGACAAATACAACTTTTGATTTTAATAATGTATTAGTAAATGCTAAGATTAAAATCACTAACAGCACCAAAGTAAACGTTGTCAAGAATTTGTATATTAATCAATCTAATTGCAGTCTCTCAGTGTGCAGGCATTGATGTGAAGTTAAACTGATGTAATGTTGTAGGATTGCTTGTGTCACCTCTTTCTGGAGGCCATGGCTTCATCTAGACTCTGCATTCCTGTCGACAAACTAACAGACATTTGCTCTTAGAAACGACTGTGTCTCAGCAGCCGGACAACACACTCACTCTGACCTGACGTGTTTACTCTAATAGAGCATGGCAATAAACATAACGCCACCAGATTTATCACCAAATGTGGAGTAAACACAGTTTTAAATAATACAAATTATACGTTTAACGCGGTTGGTGTAAATTGGCAGACGGCCCCTAAGACATGCGCAGTTAATGCATTCTCATGTATGATTTACGCTATAACGCACGCAGGTGATTTTGAATGAATATCTCGATATAATGCAACATAATGTTAAAATGAATAAGACTGTAGAACAGGGGCAGAGGGACACGATGTCCGGCGAATATCGAAATAACTCAAATATAATTAATACATTTCATCTTAGTTGTTTTTAAATCGAGATGAAATGAGCAGAAATATATGGAGTGATACTTACTTGGGTTTAGTGTAGCGTAATTATTTACATTCCTCTCAGTCATTTACATTCCGCGATCCTGACGTTAGTTTCTCTTTCTCGGCCCGGAAGCACTGGGACACGGAGACACTTTTTTTTTACTTTTCATTTATTTATGAAGCACAATTTAATACATCAGCAGTTGCCCAAAGTGTTAAAGATAGATAGAAATAAATAAAGACGATTAACAGAAATAACACAAGTTCAAGAAACAGCGAGTTTTAAAACTAGATATAGTTGTATTGTATATTTTTTCTTTTTAAAATATTGTCTTTTGAAAGGCTATATATAATTTATGTACATTGTTCCACACTTTTTGTACGCAGCTAAGATGAAAATGCAACAAATGTACAATTAATAATACAATATATATATACACATTTGAATGGTCATCAGTGGAGAAAGATCAGGTTAGAAGAGAACTGCCTCTGACAGCTTGTGGTTGACTGGGTTAGGACTTTTTTACATGATTGTTGAAGCATGTAATGTAATCTTATCTCCGTAACCTTTATTACTTACAAGATCTTACAAGATTTTGAGCCAACATCATTACAAGTAATTATATTTAGTTTCAAGTTCACAAATACACATCTTTTTTTTAAAATGAAAAACATGCTTTGATGAATCGCTCACAATAAAACCAGGAACACACTCAAGCTGTCAGTCACAGGTTGCTATGGTGATGACCTCTACAGTCACAGGTTGCTATGGTGATGACCTCTACAATCACAGGTTGCTATGTGGATGGCTTCTACAGTCACAGGTTGCTAAGTGGATGGCTTCTACAGTCACAGGTTGCTATGGTGATGACCTCTACAGTCACAGGTTGCTATGGTGATGACCTCTACAGTCACAGGTTGCTAAGTGGATGGCTTCTACAGTCACAGGTTGCTATGGTGATGACCTCTACAGTCACAGGTTGCTATGGTGATGACCTCTACAGTCACAGGTTGCTAAGTGGATGGCTTCTACAGTCACAGGTTGCTATGGTGATGACCTCTACAGTCACAGGTTGCTATGGTGATGACCTCTACAGTCACAGGTTGCTATGTGGATGACTTCTACAGTCACAGGTTGCTAAGTGGATGACTTCTACAGTCACAGGTTGCTAAGTGGATGACTTCTACAGTCACAGGTTGCTATGGTGATGGGCTTCTACAGTCACAGGTTGCTAAGTGGATGGCTTCTACAGTCACAGGTTGCTATGGTGATGACCTCTACAGTCACAGGTTGCTAAGTGGATGGCTTCTACAGTCACAGGTTGCTATGGTGATGTCCTCTACAGTCACAGGTTGCTATGGTGATGACCTCTACAGTCACAGGTTGCTATGTGGATGACTTCTACAGTCACAGGTTGCTAAGTGGATGGCTTCTACAGTCACAGGTTGCTATGGTGATGTCCTCTACAGTCACATGTTGCTATGGTGATGACCTCTACAGTCACAGGTTGCTATGTGGATGACTTCTACAGTCACAGGTTGCTATGGTGATGTCCTCTACAGTCACAGGTTGCTATGGTGATGACCTCTACAGTCACAGGTTGCTATGGTGATGACCTCTACAGTCACAGGTTGCTATGTGGATGACTTCTACAGTCACAGGTTGCTATGGTGATGTCCTCTACAGTCACAGGTTGCTATGGTGATGACCTCTACAGTCACAGGTTGCTATGGTGATGACCTCTACAGTCACAGGTTGCTATGGTGATGTCCTCTACAGTCACAGGTTGCTATGGTGATGACCTCTACAGTCACAGGTTGCTATGTGGATGACCACTACAGTGTCACAGGTTGCTATGGCGATGACCTCTACAGTCACAGGTTGCTATGGTGATGTCCTCTACAGTCACAGGTTGCTATGGCGATGACCTCTACAGTCACAGGTTGCTATGTGGATGACCACTACAGTGTCACAGGTTGCTATGGCGATGACCTCTACAGTCACAGGTGGGGTCACTCATCTCCTCTTGACCTTTAGCAGAAGTCGACATCTCTCTCTCCGTTCGTCTTCCACTCTTGGAACCTCTCCCATCATCCAGTCGTTTCCCTCTTCCACACTGCTACGGTAACCATACGGTGTCTTGGGAAGCCGTTTGTAGTTACGAGTGTTGAACGTGTGATGCTTGTTGCCATGGAGACTGTTGACTAGTCGCCGTGGTGATATTGTGACGTGATCACCATCATTCTCGCTGCGAACCTCCGGCTTGAACTTCAGCGGCGTGCTGGACTTCCGCGACTTCTTTTGAGGTGCCATGTCAATCAAATCACCGCGCCCTTTCTGATTGGCTGCACGGTTGCCTGTAGCTCCTCCTTTTCCTCCTGAGATGTTGTGAGCTTCACAGACGCCTGGACGATGGTCGGTTGAGACCGTGTGGGTAGTTGCTATGGAAACAGGCGTGCATCCACCGGTCACGTGATCGAGCGTGGCATGCAGTCTCGTCTCGGTAGTTGCTATGGAAACAGGCGTGCATCCACCGGTCACGTGATCGAGCGTGGCGTGCAGTCGCGTGTTGGTGGTTGCCATGGAAACAGGTCTGAATCTGCGGGTCACGTGCTCTAGCGCGGCGTGCAGGCGCGGGTTGGGGTTAGCGCTGTGCCGGTTGCGGCTGCGCAGTGAGCTGAACATCATGTTGCAGCCGGAGATCGTGCAGCGGTGTTTGATCTTCAGATGCACCGCGTTGAAGTGGATCTTCAGCGTTCCTTTATCGTAGAACGTCTTGGCACACGCGTCGCAGCTCACGCGGCCTTTCCCCGCGGACGATCCGTGCCGGCGCTCGCGTGTTCCCGAGGGATCGTGGAGGCGCGGCTCGCCGTGTTCCCCGCCGTGTGTTTATCTCTGAGTTTCTCGTCTCGCACAGCGCTCGGTTTGCTCAGTGTTAGCGGGACCGGACGAGGATCCGCTGGGAAGAGCGGCGCGCTGATGACGGGAAAGGCCTGAGGGAGCGCTGGGTTCCGGGAGTGTTCTCGTTCCTCGGAGGGACTGGGATCTGTTCCCGGACGGATCTCCTCAAACATGAGCTCCACGATGGGTTTGGTTTCCCCAAAGCGCAGAAACTGCTGCAGGGTCGCGACCTCGTCCTCCGGGCTCATGGAGACCCAGCGGTCCAGAACCTTCCCCATGCAGTCCTGAGGGAGAGAGCAGACCCCTGCCTTCATCACACACACTCATGTGGACTATTCTGTTCTGCATCTAAGCTCATCAATTATGATACAAATTAAATTATGTTCATTGTTATTCAATGTGTGTGTGTGAGAGTGAGTGTGAGTGACTGAGTGAGTATGTGTGTGTGTGTGTGTGTGTGTGTGTGTGTGTGTGTGTGAGTGAGTGTGTGTGTGTGAGTGAGTGTGTGTGAGTGAGTGTGTGTGAGTGAGTGTGTGTGAGTGAGTGTGTGTGAGCGAGTGTGTGTGTGTGAGTGAGTGTGTGTGTGTGTGTGTGTGTGTGTGAGTGAGTGTGTGTGTGAGTGAGTGTGTGTGAGTGAGTGTGTGTGAGCGAGTGTGTGTGAGCGAGTGAGTGTGTGTGTGTGTGTGTGTGTGAGTGAGTGTGTGTGTGAGAGTGAGTGTGAGTGAGTGTGTGTGAGTGAGTGTGAGTGAGAGTGAGTGAGTGTGTGTAAGTGAGTGTGTGTGAGCGAGTGTGTGTGAGTGTGTGAGTGAGTGAGTGTGTGTGAGTGAGTGTGTGTGAGTGAGTGTGTGTGAGTGAGTGTGTGTGAGTGTGTGTGAGTGAGTGTGTGTGAGCGAGTGTGTGTGAGTGAGTGTGTGTGAGTGAGTGTGTGTGAGTGAGTGTGAGTGAGTGTGTGTGAGTGAGTGTGTGTGAGTGAGTGTGTGTGAGCGAGTGTGT
>JARPMJ010007570.1:0-41829 GCA_033366665.1 Phoxinus dragarum | reverse complement strand
AGTACTCGCGTTCAAAACCGTGTTTCTGATTGCTCTTGCATCAGTTAAACGTGTGGGTGACTTACACGCGCTCTCTGTGAGCGCTGCGTGCCTCGAGTTTGGACCTAATGACTCTAAAGTCATCCTTAAACCGAGACATGGTTATGTCCCCAAAGCGATCGGTACCCCCGTTCAGAGCACAGATTATTTCACTCTCAGCTTTGCCGGCATCAGGCAGCGAGGTCGACGCGAACCTCCTTTGCCCTGTCAGAGCGCTGAGAATTTACGTCACGCGCTCCGCCGCCTTCAGGCGCTCGGAGCAGCTTTTTGTTTCGTTCGGTGGGCGCACCAAGGGTCTCGCCGCCTCGAAACACAGCCTATCCAGATGGATAGTGGACGCTATTGCCGCGGCTTACGCGTCAAAAGACCTACAATGCCCTTTGGGTGTTAGAGCTCACTCCACTAGAGGCATGGCCTCTTCGTGGGCTTGGTCCAGCGGGATTTCTATTCATGACATTTGTACGGCGGCAGGCTGGGCCTCCCCGTCTACATTTGTTAGGTTCTACAACCTAGAAGTCCCCGCCCTGCAGGCTAGACTTCTTTCAGTCTAAAAAGTCCTAGCGACTCACTTGTGAACTGCGCTTCAAGGGTAGATGTGTTAAATATAAGACCGGCGGTGCCGCTCTGTATGTATATCCCCTCATAAAGTGCTTATGTACAGGTGCAAGCCCACTATGTCGGCCACCTAAATTCTCACTTATCCATGTCCCCCGGGGCGTCCCCCCTGGGATTCATATAGTGACTGCTTAAGCGCACACGGCGTTTACAATGGGTTCCCGGTGCGTACTTTCAGTACGCAGTACGAGAGAACCTCTCGTAAGAGAACGTACTCGGTTACCTAACGTAACCTCGGTTCTCTCTAGAAGAGGGAACGAGTACTGCGTTCCCTGCCGTGTTGCGCAACGAGCTCATTTCGCTTCAAGCGATCAAAATCAAGTGTTTAGCAGCCTGACTGCCCCTTATATACGCTAAGCCACCCCCATTTTGGCGGGCTGTGACGCGTGAGGGCGCGAAGCGCCCTCATTGGGCGTGACGTCACGCCAGGGGCTCAGTGGTAGGCTGCAGCAGTTGCCGCGGAGCAGCCAATGAGCGCGCTAGATAGCCCGCTCTAGGTCTGACTGCTGCTGCACTGCGTTTACAATATATACAAATTTAAGGATAAATTTTGGCTTCAATATCTCGAGCAAAGAGACTTTACCCGGTGCGTACTTTCAGTACGCAGTACTCGTTCCCTCTTCTAGAGAGAACCGAGGTTACGTTAGGTAACCGAGTACGTTTCCATGGTTTCTCGCACTGGTTTCACTGCAAACTGCGCGCAGCCAATGGCCGTATGAAACGTCATCATGTAGCATTACGGCACAGTGTTCACGGGAAATGTAGGAAGTACTGCCAGGGGGATAAATCATAGACATGTATTAAGGCTAGATGGCTTACCGGCGCTGCAGAGCCAATGGGACCTGACGACGTCACACGGCGGCCATCTTAGGACAGGACCGCTCGTCCAGTTATAACATTAAAGTCTATTGTGCATGTAGTGCTGAAATAACTATATTTTGCTCAATTTTCAACCGATTTTCAAACGGCTTGGTGTGTCATAAACGTCAGGGATGCCATGAAACACACAGCTACGCTGCAATGTTAAGCGTTTCTCAAAACGTGAAGCTACAATTGAAACATCGGCATCAGCACAAATCATAGCCACGTTAATAAGGTTTGTAATAAACCAAACCGTTTGTAAATCCGCCAAGAATTCAGCAAGTTACGAGCATTTGTCACTCACCTTCCGTCCACAGCAGCAGGGAGCAGCAGCGCAGTCTCCTGACCTAAGATGGCCGCCAAAGTGACGACACAGCTGACTCCGCCTTGAGCCATCTAGCCTTTATACATGTCTATGGGATAAATGACCGAGAACAGAGCGGAACAGGGCCTTATGTATCATGCATGTAATGCTTCATGCATCACCGGTCAAACTGGCTAGTAAGTTTTTACTAACACCCGCCAAAATTAATTTTAACACGCATTTGTCGGGTTGGTTAATTTAGAACCCAATATCCCTTGATGATATGGCTGAATATTGGACACGTCAAATAACGTTAGTAGTGAATTATACTCATCTTTCAAGCACAGTGCATCTCTTGCCATTCTGTTTTATGATGTCGTATGCTAGTTTTTCATTGATCCTTTCGATTCTAAACACCCTGAAATATAATGAGGCCTTGAACATTCAAATTTGATGTAGTTTTTCGTTGATAAAAAACCTACTGTTTTCATAGTAAACAGGTTTGGTAAATATACAAAAACGTACTGTACATACTCATAGTTGTGCAGTGCTAGCAATAAATCCAACAGAGATAACGCACTGCAATAAAATCCTATTCTTGTCCAGAGGCAAGATGCATAAAGAAGCAATATGATGGATCAAGACTTTATTGTTTCAGGTAATCAAGATATAATCTAACAAGTATTAATTGCTTATGCAGTGTTGCTGCTCAATTAGCTTATCTTGTAATGCTTATCTATTTGTTGTGTATGCTCTTACATTGTGTATTTATTTCCACAAACTGGGGTGCTTTTTTTCAAAAACGACTATGGTCGCAAGTTCAGTTGTTACCAACATATTTTATTGGAACTTGCTATTGTAGTTTTGTTAGTACTTTTGGGAAACACACCCCTGAAGACTAATACATCTGTTTTTTTTTCTTTTCAGTAGCTAACACAATGATCATTTAGCTGAAGTTAGTGTGGTATCATAAAACGTGTTCTGTTTGTATTCCAGATGTGTCTGATACAGAATCAGAATCTGAGCCAGTGTCCGTGATGGAGGGAGATTCTGTTACTCTACACACTAATCTTTCTGAAATACTGCACGATGATACGGTGCTGTGGATGTTTGGACCAAAAGACTCTCTCATATCTCAAATAACGAGAAAGGAAGACTTGACTCCAGTTTATTTTACTGATGATGCAGGATTCAGAGGCAGATTACAAGTGGATCAAAACACTGGATCTCTCACCATCAGAAACACCAGAATCAGACACTCAGGACAATATAAACTCTCCATCTCTAGAGTAAAGACTACGATAAAGATATTTAATGTTACTGTCAGTGGTGAGTATCTCAAGTCTTTCATTATAACAATGACCATGTGTTAATAATATGGTAATTTTAAACTCTGGGTTATTTGTTCATGTTTCACACTATTCACATTTACCCTGTGTTAGTATTTCTGATTATTCAGATTTCAGAATTACAAATCACACATTTGAACACACGTGGGTCGATGAAAAATAAAGCTTAAAAAAGGTATTGAAAAAAATAACTTTCTTTGAATTTAACATTTCAAAGTGTTTAAATTCACCACTGTTGTTTACTGTTTTTGTGTCAGGTGGTACAACCAAATATTTGTAAGAAAAATAACACACACGCACGCACGCACGCACGCACGCACGCACGCACGCACGCACGAAAAGTATATAGTAGTTTATATAAAGTGTGACCAATTTTTATTTACTTGGTATGAAAGTGGCTATCATGAAAATAATTGAGTGTAAAACATCCTTAACTTGTCTTAAAACAATAATAAAAAATAGAATGATAATAGGCGATCTTAGCTTAAATTTAATATTTATTTATCTTAAAGGTAATAATCATAGGGACATTAATCTCAGTAACACCACCTAATCTTACATTGAACCGGCTTCTATTTGGATGTCTGTATTAGCTTTTGCGTATGCGAGCAAGTTCATACATACACTTCTTAAAAACAATAAATACGTTTTTGATTGCATTTTCCTAGTTTTACATTGTTGTACCACCTGACACAGAAAGTGTACCAACCTACCCATAATTGAAAGTAGCTTCTTTTATCAGTATTTGAGAGGTATCTACAAACCTTTTCACTTTCCCCCAAGGATCAGTTGGACTTCCCTGGTTGATTTTCATGCTTACTGTCTTTATCTTGACAATTCATAATAAAAGACCCATGTTTGCAGTTGCACTACCCTGACATTTAAGATTGAGAATATACAAATTACCGGAAAAAAGTTTTTCAATTATCTCAACAGCTTTAAAACTACTGATATTTATACAATTTGTTTATACAGTATGAAAGGATTAAAAAATAAAATTACCACAGTATTTTATTTTCTTATTAAAACACCATATTAAATAGTTTTCTTAGTCTATTAACTTGTGCGGACAGTTGCGTTCTGCTGCTTTAAGATACCCAAAACATAAAATAATGTGTATTACTTGAATGTACTGAAATGTAATTCAAACTAAATCGATTTAAGAGAATAAAGTGATACATGTCATGAATTTATCAAAATATTTCAAAAGGAGTGAGAGTTTCCAGATTTTGCACCACACGCAGGATTTCATAATCCTAACCGACTAACTTGTTCAAATTTTGTGAAATGTTGTGAAACAGTTTTCTGCTTGATTTGCAGGTGTGGTTGGTGAGATAGATGGACTGAAGTTAAAGTCAGTGTCAGTGACGGAGGGAGAGTCTGTCACTCTACACACTGATGCTGAAATGCACAAAGATGCTCTGATGCTGTGGAGGTTTGGAGATGAAGGAATTCTCCTGGCTCAAATTGATGTTGAAACTAAGGAGACCTCATTAAACAACGCTGATGAGAGATTCAGAGGCCGACTGAAGCTGGATCAAACTGGATCTCTGACCATCACAAACACTAGAATCACAGACTCTGGACTTTATGAGCTACAGATCAGAGGCAGTGAGAGCTCACAGCGATTCCTTCTTTCAGTCACTGGTGAGTAACTCTGAGTAACTGAGAGAGCTAGTCTTTCAATGTAATACCATACAGTATTATTAGCATTTGAAGTCATTTCAGATCATCACATTGTCTGACACCTTCACTGTCTCTCTAAGCCTTCCCAGATCCACAACCTTCTTCAAGTGTTAAAGCAGGGATAAGTTTTGGCGTTTTGGTTCCTGTTCTGCTGCTCGTGGCTGCAGTTGCTGCTTTGTTTTACTACCGCTGGAGGATCTCGAAATTAAAAAAACAAATGGGTCAGTATTTTATACTTCAAACAGGATTTGCATATCCTGCAAGCTTTCTAAAACTGGGGGATGGCACCGGTCGGCAGAGTTTAGCTTCACACACTTCAGCCTTATTTGTAAACAACATGTGGTTCACGCTATCCCATAATATTGTTTCGGATGCTAAGTGTAACCTGTCATTCATCACGTTCAGGAACATATAATTAGATGTTACATATAATTAGTTTGTGAAACATAAAGTGTTGCACATTTTATTGGTGCTGAGATTATACAGTATGTAGTTTGTAAATTAAGTGATTAAGTGTGTCCCACTTAAACGAGAATCTTAAAACACTTGCCATCTTCACGCCCACTTCAACATTTTGGCCAAACTCTGGAAATACGTTGTGTAAGTAGACAAGCTGTCAACTGAACAGACCACAAGTAAGAGTATTTGGACAGGTCTTTGTTTCACATCCTTCATTCAGCTCATTTTAAAGGATGCATCAAGTTTATCCTTTGCGTTCTTTAATCGCCCACAATCCTTTGCACACATTCTAATTCACGAAAAATAACTGACGGAAAATGAGTCGGCACGGAGCTTTGAGTTTATTATGAAATGAAGATGAACGCATACATGCTATCTTTTGTTTTGGTGTAAGTTAACAACTTAACTCTAAACTAACAATAATGTAATCCACTGGGAGACCAAAGACGGCTGTCATTCACTGTATTATATGAATGAAAAGCCAGTTCATTTAAAGATTTTTAATACTAAGTGTTTTTCCAAAATTAAGTTGTAATAGTATTTTTTTGTGGCGGGAACATGTGTGATGTAGCCATACGCTCTTACTATCCCATCTCATTCTAGCGTTTAATGCTGAGTAGTCTAGCCTACAAGCCTCTGAAGGGCTAGATTAGGAAGGACTCAGCCTCAATAGCATACAGCCTTCCGTTTGAGAAGCATCTTATTTTTAAGTGATCCTGAACACATTGATTAGCTGGTTCAGGTGTGGTTTATTAGGGTTGGAGCTGAACTCTCCAGGACAGTGGGTCAGGAGCAGGATTAAAGAGATTTGGTATTTTAGTCCTTATTTTGAATAACTTGTTTCTCCAGTAATCATTGTATTAGTGAGATTTATGTTTTTCAGTGAATTTCTGAATAATTCATAGCAGCACATAATCTTATTTCAGTTTAATTCAACAAGGATTCATCATTCCTGTTCTGCATGTCATCAAAGCCTGACTTTTGACTATTGCATTCAACAAATGTGTCTTCATTAAATTAACATTTTTGCCCTTTTTGAATTCAGATGCTTAAAGTGAAATGAGGTTGAGCTGGGGGAAGGGATTGAATTGAAAATTAATTTCACCATCATAATTTGTTTACCAAAATACATGCATGTACATAATTAACTTTTCAGTAGTGTTACAACCCATTCCAAATAGGCTACTATTTCACTCAAAAATTAACATTTTGCCATTTACTCAAGTAACGTTGTTTCAAACACTGTATGTATCTTTTACATACAGTGGTGACCACAATGTTCAAGCTCTAAAAAGTACCATAAATGCACTGTTGTCCAAACAATTCGTGCCTAATTCCAAGTCTTCTAAAGCCAAATGAACGAACATACTAACATTGGTCACTGATAATGTTCCCCGGTAACACCTTTATTTCACAGTTTGTCCCTGTTACATATTTTACATGTAGTTGTAATAACTAAAATTCTGCATAATTATATTTTCAGTGTGTACCTCTGAAGACTTGAAATTCAGCAAGAGCCATTTATGGTATTTAAGATGTACACCTGCACACTCGTGAACACATTTCTGCTCTCTGTTTCTGTGTGTTGCTGTGACAGGCGAAGCGAAGTCAGTGAAGGAGGGAGAATCTGTCACTCTATACACCGGTCTTACTCAAATACAGAGTACTGATACGATAGAGTGGTGCTATGGAGCTGAAGACAATCTCATTGCTGAAATCAATGGAGAGACCAGAAAGAAATCGCCAGGTGCTGATGGGAGATTCATGAGCAAATTGAGTCTGGATGAGAGAACTGGGGATCTCACTATCAATAACATCAGAACCATTCACTCTGGACCGTATAAACTAAAGATCAGCAGCGACAGAAGAACCAAATACAAGAGATTCATTGTTACTGCCACTGGTAAGTATATCAACTCTTCCATTATGATAATGATTGTGCAACAGTTTAGACAGTTTTAGTTATAAATAATTGTTTACTGAACTGACTTTAAATGTATGTGATGTTGAAACCGCAAACAAAATTAATTAAATCACTTGTTTTTCTGTATTTCTCTGTTTCTGTGTGCTGCTGTGACATGAAGTGAGGATATTGCCAGTAACGGAGGGAGAGTCTGTCCATCTCGAGACTGGTGTTGAAATACAGACAGGGGATCTGATGCTGTGGACGTTTGGACCTGAAAACCGTCTCGTTGTTATTAAAAAGGAATTAGAAGTGACTATTAGTGAGGGTTTCAGAGACAGACTGGAGCTGGATCGTCGGACTGGATCTCTGAACATCACAAACATAAAAAAAACAGACTCTGGACATTTTAAACTACAGATTCTCAACAACGAAAAGGCCACATTCAGGAGATTCAATGTGCTGGTCAATAGTGAGTAGAACAACATTTATTATAACAACTATATTTTGATATATACAAGTAGACTGAGTAAACACAGCCTGATCTGCCGGCGATTTGATTTCGCCCTGCAGCTCAGGCTGGAAACCTATACATTTATTTCTCCTACTTCCGTTACAAATCTGCGGGGACCAATCACAAACTGGCTTCTCCACCTGGCATGCTATTGGCGGGTTTAATCCAATCCAATTCCCTTTAACCGCTCGGCGATGCTCAATGGCTTCTTTAGTTAGGCAAAACAAACCTAACTAAAGGTTTTTTTTTTTTTTTTTTTTTTTTACACAACCTGCAAGAATCGCTCAATTTTCAATCGCTTCTGCAAAAATCTGATTTTTTTGACCGTTTGTTGTCACATTTCCTGTCTGGAGTTTTTGGTTGCAAAGTACGTCACCTGGTCTGGTCTGAGCTTGGTCTGGTGATAGCCAGGCTAATATACAACAGTTCTGGTCCTTGAATATGATTTGTCTGTGGTGTTCCAATAATGCATTCTGCTGGCATGTTCCAGAATATCTAGTTGTTGTTGTTGTTGTTGTTGTTGTTGTTGTTGTTGTTTTAAGTTTTAAGTAAGTATATTGAGTACATTTACAGTCTTATTGTACATTTAGTGAAAAAAAGTGAAATTATTTATTTAGTCAGCTGGTCATTATAACAAAATAACCCCCAAAAGGAGTAGCTCATGTTCAGTGAGCGCGTTTGTCAATAGCTAAAACTGTCTATAGATGCTGCTAGTGAGGAACAGAGCAAAAATGTAAGGATATTTTTGTTTATTCTGAAGCAAAAGGAAGAATGAAGTCTCAGTATCCTATACTCTATTATTTTTCAAGGAAAAAGAGAGTGATTCATATTGTCAAAATATTAGATTTAGTTCTATTAATTGTTTTATTTTTCGTTTAGTGGAACTCTCAAGATTAGCTGCAACTGAATGTAGGCTCTGGATGCTTTCTCTCTTTTAATGTCTGTGATTGTGTATTTTCTTCCATAGAAAAACAAGTGACTGAAGCAGAGACTCATCCCCTGATGGGCGTCCCGGAGGCCACGAGTTCAGTTTGAGTTCATCAACAATCAAGCTCAGCAACAGATTTCTGCTTTTATGAAAGTGAGACATGAACTGTGTGCTGGAAGAAGACGGAATGATTTATTTTGTGATGAGCACATGACTAACAGTAGATACTTAGTTAACCATTAGTTAACCACACAAAGTTTACCTTTCTCTGTCTACACTCAGGACGCGTGACACTTTCAAATGATCCATGGTGCTACAATTACCAAACATCAGTACTGGAATAGCTGTAGCTTTATTGTTTACTACCAGGGGTGTTGCTTGGTCAGAAGAGATAAGGGACTTAGCCCCTGAGAATAAGTACCCCACCTCATTTCTTCTATTAATATTCTTCATGTTTTCATTTCCCACATTTATCTGTCTCCCCCTCTTGTTGATCATCCACTTTGTGACGGTTATCTTGTTTTGCCTTTCTACTATATATGTACGTATGTATATGCAGCTTTATATGTTATTTGGTCTTCTTGTCTGGCATTTAAATTTCAGTTCTCATTTTCTGTATTTTATTTTTCTGGCTTGTCTTTGATATCCTGTCCTGATGTCTCAGTCTCGTCTTTTTTTTTATATATATATACGAGTTAATCTCTCTTTGTATTCTTTCCTCAATTCTTGTTTGTGTGTCTTGTAGGAATTAAGGGCCAACCAAACACAAATGAATCTTCCAGATGATTCAAGTCCTCAGGGGCCGCTAACACGACACCATTTGAACTGAAAACAGAAAACTTATAATGTGTTCTGGCTGTTTATTTCCACGACAACTGTAGGTGCCAGGTTTGGGTTGATGTCTTTTATTTTGAAATTTGTTTCGGTTTACGTCACTTGTTACAGGTGCATATATTACCTGTTAGTTTGTCTGTGGTTTGTATGTAGGAAGGGGGTGAGTAGCTGGGACGCTCACTTTCTGTTGACCGTTTTCGTTTTCATTTTCATTTCATTTAGTTTTATTTTATTTCATTTGTTTTGCTTACTTTACCGTCATCATTCATCATGTGTCTGTTCACTTCAATGTTACAATAAATCACCTGGACAGCAATGGAAACGCGTCATCTTTTACTCCCTCTACTCAGCCTCTTAGCGGTTACTGGATGCCGCTATATTTAGTCAACAGAAAACAGCTCGCTGTTGGATTTGATTACCGTGGATTGGAAAGGATTTCTTCGCACACCGCATGTGAAACGCCGACGCACACATTGAAGTGAGATCGCGCTTCTGTATCCTGACGGCAGAAGAGGTATGTGCGCGGTTCTGCTATGTTTGGCTGCAGCATTGCTGTTTATTTGAATGAGAAGACGCTATGGTCTCGGGCCGTGCAGTGTTTGTGTGCAGCTAATTGGATGGTATGCGGTTGTGGAATGAAGTGCAAGTTTACTACGCACTCGTAATCGCGCTGTGGTGCTGCGCCCATTCATGAAGTTGTTGGCTTGATCTGCGCGTTGAATTACGGCGCTGTTTGGATTACTGGGATTGCGTGGTGTGTGAAATGGACGCAGATGAGTCTGCGCACGCTGCTGTGAGCAGCAAAAGAGAGCCTAAGCTTACGGCAAAGGCATTGGCGCTTAAAATTGAGGCATTGCAAAAGGATCGCAAGGCTAAGGTGAATCAAATGAAGAGCTTGATTGTATCAATGAAAGATCTCATGGAATGTGATGAAAATGCTTTACAAGTGTCTTCAATGGTGGAATCTTTGAAATGTTTGAAAGATGATGCATCTGTGTTGCATAAAGAAGTACTTCCTTTTCTTCCTCCTGATGAACAAAACAAACAAAATGAGTGGTTTGACGCCGTTTCTAAGCACAATGATGGATTTGTGGAAGATGTTGAACGATGGTTGAATGAAACTAGGAATCTGAGGCAACATGCAATAAGTGAACCAAATTCTACTCAACGTGATGCAAACCTTTGCCCGTCACTTTCTGTCATTCATGATTCAAGAGCAATGGATAATTTTGCTAAACCTCAACTGAGTGGTGATTCTAATATTCCATCTTCTGCTGAACCAGTTTCATCATCTCATAATGTGCATGTTCCAAGTGAATATCAGAACGGTGATCTAGAAGATGGTGATGTGCAGAATCAAATACAACCAACTGATAGTGTCTCTAACGTGAGCAGAAAAACGACAACAACTCAAGGATCTCGAACCAGTCGATCTTCCATTGTATCTGCTCATCTTAAAGTTAAGGCCGAAATGGCAGCCTTGTTGGCACATCAAAAAATGCTGTCACGGAAACATGTATTGGATAAGGAAGAGGAGGATTTGAAGAGGAGAAAAGAACAAATGGAACTGGACACTAAAATTGCTGTATCCATGGCCAAGATGAAAGTGTATAGCGACGTCAGATCAGAAAAAAGTGATTGTACAAATTCTTCTGATGCCAGTGCGTTAAGGGCAAGAAATACTGGAACCAGTTCTCTTAACCCAAATGTGGATCCATTTTTACCTTCAAGTTCACATTCAATGCCACTACAGCCACCTGTATCTTATACACCAGCTCAAGCAGCACCAGAGAATCCTATGCGTTTTCCAATTCCGTCAGCTCGACAACAGCAACAGATTGTAAATTCGAACACAAGGTTGACACATTCTACATTACCCAGTGTCAGTCATGATGGTGGACATGGACATAGACCTGGAATGCAGGGTGCACATGGATCAAGATTACAGGATGGTTTGGAAGGAGGAAATATCCTTAAGCTTATTGACAAACAAAATGAAATTGCTGCCTTATTAGTTCAGCAACACAACTTATCTTCACTTCCACCTAGGGAGGTCCCATTCTTTGATGGAGATCCATTGCGTTATCACGACTTTATGCGAACATTCGAAGAGGTGGTGGAAAAGAAAGCAAGTGGCCATGCAGATTGCTTGCATTTCTTGGAGCAGTACACTAGAGGGCAACCTAAGGATCTAGTTCGAAGCTGTCAACTGATGATTCCTTCACAAGGGTATATAAAGGCTAAGGCTTTGCTCAAGGAGCATTTTGGCAATGAGGTACGTATAGCCTCAGCTTACATGAAAAGAGCGCTCTCATGGCAAGCGATAAGACCTGAGGATGCAAAGGCTCTGCAGGACTACAGCTTATTTCTGAGGAGTTGCTGCAATGCTATGCAAAATATTTGTTACATGAATGAGTTGAATCTTGCCTCTAATATGCAAATTGTTCTTGCAAAACTTCCTTATAAGCTCAGAGAAAGATGGAGAATGGTGGCGTATGATTTGCAGGAAAGACGTAACCATCCAGCTTGCTTTTCTGATATTGTGGACTTCATAGAAAGACAGGTGAAAATCGTCACCGATCCGGTATTTGGAAACATTCAAGATGCCCTGCCTATTGGAGGTAGAAACCTGAATACCAAATCGCCTCAAAAACCTAGAAGTAGTTTTGCCACCACAGTCAATGCAACTGGTGCAAAGGAGTGTGTTGGGAAGGCTAAAACCTGTCTCTTCTGTGATGGAGCGCATGCATTGGACTTCTGTAAAAGGCTTGTTGAAAGATCTCATGCAGAAAAGATGAATTTCCTGACGCAAAAGAGGATTTGTTTCGGTTGCTTATGTATAGGACATTTCAGCCGTGATTGTAAAGAGAGAAGTATATGCAGAATATGTCATCTCAAACACCCAAGTCTTCTTCATATTTTTCCATCAGAAAGAAGGGCCATTCAGTATAAAGATGAGCCAAAGTCAACCGTGGGAAGTGGTTTGGTCTCGCTCCAGTCCAGTGCTCTTACTGGGGCTGGTAAAGAAAATTGTGCATTGTCTATCGTTCCTGTATGTGTGAAATCAAAGAAAGGAAGTAAAGTTGTGACCACCTATGCTTTTCTGGACTCTGGGAGCTCTGCATCTTTCTGCACAGAGAGTTTGATGTCCAAGCTCAATCTCTCCGCAAAGAAGGTTAACATTCTAATGAGAACCATGAGTCAGGACAAATCCGTTTGCTGTTATCTTCTGAAGGATCTGGAAGTGTCAGGGTTGAATCAAGAGCATTACTGTGCTTTGCCAGAGATATACACGCAGAAGACCATGCCTGTAAGTAAAACCAACATCGCCACACAAAACGATCTTGCTTGTTGGCCGCATTTAAGTCATTTATGTTTGCCTTCAATTGATGCTGGTGTGGAGTTGTTGATTGGTGCTAATGTGCCAGAGGCTTTGGAGCCATGGCAGATTATTCGCTGTCAAGACAGTGGACCATATGCCATTAAGACCATGTTTGGTTGGGCAGTTAATGGACCAATCAAGCGACAGGAAGAGTATGCTGTTAAGGAAGATTCTCACATGACTGTCAATAGGATCACAGTTATGAAACTGGATGAGTTATGGGAGCAACAGTTCAAGGGTGACTTTCCTGAATGTGCTCAGGAAGAACAGCAAGGATTGTCAATGGAAGATCATCAATTCATGGATTTTGTTTCTCAGTCAGCAAGACTGACCAATCGGCATTATTACATTGGTCTTCCACTTAAAAACAAAAAGGTAGTCATGCCCAAGAATAGAGCAATCGTGGAACAACGTGCCCTGAATCTTCGAAGGCGGCTTCAAAGAAACGCTTCTTTTCATTCTGACTATACTACCTTTATGGAGAGTGTCATCGCTAAAGGCCATGCTGAAAAGGTTCCCACAGCTGAACTGGAACGACTTGATGGACGCTTATGGTACATACCTCACCATGGTGTGTACCATCCTAAAAAGCAAAAGATCAGAGTGGTATTTGATTGCGGAGCATCATATCAAGGAACATCATTGAATGATCATCTTTTGCAAGGTCCAGATTTAACAAGTTCGCTGGTGAGTGTTCTTGTGCGTTTCAGAATGGAGTACGTTGCCATGATGGCTGACATAGAAACGATGTTTCATCAGGTTAAGGTAAATCCTTATGATTGTGATCTCTTGAGGTTTCTTTGGTGGCCTGGAGGAAACATTGATGCCAATCTGGAAGAATACAGAATGGTTGTGCATTTATTTGGAGCAACTTCATCTCCAAGTTGCTCTAGCTATGCATTGAGAAAGTGTGCAGAGGACCATAAGGATCTGTATGATGCCAAGACCGTGGACATTGTCTTTAATAACTTCTATGTAGACGACTGTCTTGTCTCTGTGCCTACAGATTCAGAAGCTGTTCTATTGTACCAGAAGCTCACAGAAATGTGCGCTAAAGGTGGATTCCGATTAACCAAATGGATAAGTAACAGCCGCACTGTGTTAAATGCCATCCCTGAAGAAGACAGAGACAAGAAAGTTAAGAACTTGGATTTGGAACATGACACGCTACCTCTGGAAAGAGCATTAGGTGTGCAGTGGTGTGCTGAGTCTGATGTCTTCAAGTTCAAGGTGACCATCAAGGAGAGACCTCTTACTCGAAGAGGAATTCTTTCTATCATTAGTTCCATCTATGACCCTCTTGGCTTTCTGTCTCCTGTGATTCTACGTGCCAAAATGATACTTCAAGATCTGTGTCATGAAAAAATTGGATGGGACAGCACTATTCCAACAGTGTACATTCAGCGATGGACGAGTTGGTTGGAGAAACTTCATGAATTGGAGAAATTTGAGGTCCGCAGGTGTTTAAAGCCGGAAAAGTTTGGAGAAGTTACATCTGCCCAATTGCATCACTTTTCGGACGCCAGTGAGAAGGGTTATGGCATGGTGTCGTATTTACTACTTCATAATGATCAACAATGTGCCCATTCCTTTCTTTTAATGAGTAAAGCAAGAGTGACACCTTTACGACCTATCACTATCCCTCGTCTGGAGCTCACAGCTGCCACACTTGCTGGTCGCATGGACAAGTTGTGGAAGAGAGAGCTGAAGATGAAACTTCAGGATTCGGTGTTTTGGACCGACAGCACCTCTGTCCTCAAGTACATCCAAAATGAGACCTCTAGATTCAAATGCTTTGTAGCCAATCGAGTTGCTGAAATTCGAAGTGTTTCTGAGATCAGACAATGGAGGTATGTGAATTCTTCCAACAATCCAGCTGACCTAGCATCCAGAGGTCTAAAGGTTGATTCATTCTTAAAGAACCAGATATGGATTGCTGGTCCTCCATTTCTTGTTCAATCACGAGAGTTGTGGCCTGTGGATCCTACTGATGTTGGTGTGATGTCGTCTTGTGACCCAGAAGTGAAAAAGAGTGTTCTGGTGAATACTGTGCAAGTTCATCAAGAGTATGATTTTATGCCATACTTTTAAATGCTACTCTTCATGGATGCAATTAAAAAAGGGCGTAGCTTGGATCCTTCGACTCAGGAACATTCTAATTGATCTCAGCAAGGAAAGGAAAAGGTTGATGACTACTTACTCTGATATGGACAAGTTGCAACGAGAGACTGTTGTTAAGAAAGAGATACAAAAATTTAAATCCCATGCGTCTGCAAAATTGTTGTCTACTGATGAGCTGGAAAGAGCTGAATTGGAGATTATCCGTCTTTGCCAAAAGAAGAGGTATTCTGAGGAACTGGCTAGTCTACGGAAAGATGGATTGGTGAAACGGAATAGTGAACTCTATAGACTTAACCCTGTGCTTCACTCAGATGTCATCAGAGTTGGTGGGCGTCTGGACAAGGCTATGATGCCTGAAGAGGTTAAGCATCCGGTAATACTGGCCAAGGATCTACACATATCAGATTTGATTTTGCGGCAAATTCATCATGACATTGGACACTGTGGGCGGAATTATATGCTGGCTAATTTGCGGCAGAGATATTGGATCCCTGGTGCTAGCACGGCTATAAGAAGAATTTTGTCCAAGTGTGTAGTCTGCAGACGTCTTCATGGAATCCCGGGTCATCAGCAGATGGCAGATTTGCCACAAGATAGGGTCACACCTGACAAACCGCCATTCACGCATGTTGGTGTGGACTGCTTCGGTCCCTTTGAAGTCAAACGGGGAAGGAGTGTTGTAAAACGTTATGGAGTGATATTCACATGTTTGACTATAAGAGCGGTTCACCTTGAAATAGCAAATTCACTTGATACAGACTCTTTCATCCATTCCTTAAGAAGGTTTATTGCACGTCGAGGACAAGTTGTCGAAATCCGTTCAGACAATGGTACAAACTTTGTTGGTGCCCAACGTGAACTGCAGCAGGCTATGACAAACTGGAATCATAATCAGATCAATTCATTTCTGCTTCAAAAAGGGATTAAGTGGAACTTTAATCCCCCGGCTGGTTCGCACTTTGGAGGAATTTGGGAACGCCTTATAAGATCAGTAAGGAAGATTTTAAATTCTATCCTTAGAGGACAAAGTTTAGACGAGGAAGGTCTTTACACACTTCTTTGTGAAGTTGAATCAATCCTTAATAATCGTCCAATATCAAGAGCATCTCTGGATGTTAATGATTTGGAAGCCCTTACTCCTAATCATCTTCTCCTCTTGAAAACGCAGCCGTCTTTATCACCTGGACTGTTTAAAAGGGAGGATTTGTATTCTCGACGACGTTGGCGACAGGTCCAATACATGGCGGATCTATTTTGGAAGAGATGGATCGGGGAGTATCTACTTGCACTACAAGAACGCCAGAAGTGGCTGGTGAAGAAACGCAATTTTCAAGTGGGAGATATTGTGCTTGTAGTGGATGATACTGCTCCAAGGAGCTCATGGATAATGGGCAAGATTGTTCAGATCACACAGGATAAAAAGGGATTGACACGGCAAGTAAGAATCAAGACCAAGAGTTCCTGCTTGACCAGACCCATTACTAAAGTTTGCCTTCTTCTGGAAACGGAGGACTTTTAACTCCTCTATGACCGACTGACTGACTTGACTGACTTATGAGAGCTCTCAAATGACTTACCGAAGACTTTGACTAAAGACCGTTTGATGGACATGTTTTACTTCTTTTGATTACGGACACTGTTCACACATTGAAGAATTGGACATTTACACATACACATGTGTATACATTGTTTATTTGTGAAATAAGATTTAGCGATTTCTATGTATGTAGGTAAATATTCAGTGATGTATATTTTGCGTGATTGTGTTGTATTGTTATGATTATTACAGTTTTGGGGTGTAATAATCAGGGGCTGGAATGTAGGTGCCAGGTTTGGGTTGATGTCTTTTATTTTGAAATTTGTTTCGGTTTACGTCACTTGTTACAGGTGCATATATTACCTGTTAGTTTGTCTGTGGTTTGTATGTAGGAAGGGGGTGAGTAGCTGGGACGCTCACTTTCTGTTGACCGTTTTCGTTTTCATTTTCATTTCATTTAGTTTTATTTTATTTCATTTGTTTTGCTTACTTTACCGTCATCATTCATCATGTGTCTGTTCACTTCAATGTTACAATAAATCACCTGGACAGCAATGGAAACGCGTCATCTTTTACTCCCTCTACTCAGCCTCTTAGCGGTTACTGGATGCCGCTATAACAACAGTGTTTAGTGGCTTGAGAACGCTAACTGTGAAATAGGTTCCGAGGTGCATTTTTTGAAAAATGTTGAAAAACGGTATCATCTGTGTAAACTTCAAAAACTTGAATCTGTGAACATGTGGCGGACTACTGTAAACCTCGGGATAAACAGAGAGACTAATATTAGCATAGACGCCATTCTTCTTATGATGTAACGAGTACATCAGGTGACCTAACTAACGAAACCCCCAGCTAAGTACTTTATGGCCATGCAAGCTTTAAAGAGATGAGTCTAGTGTAAGACTTCATTTTCCTGCTAAGACAAAAGCTGAGATCAAACCATCGCCAATAAAGTAATAAGACACACCCTAGAGATCTCAAAGAAAGGACACAGAACACAGCCGTCGTCCTAACTTATCTCATTGTTTATATGAACGAATGAATGAGGCACTTATATAGCGCTTTCAAATATACTACTGTACACCCAAAGCACTTTACAATCATATCAGGGAATTTCGCCTCGACCACCACCAGTGTGAGCATCCACTTGGATGATGCGATGGCGCCAGTGCGCTCACCACACACCAGCTATAGTGGAGAGGAGAGGGTGATAGAGCCAATTCAGTGGATGGGGATTATTAGGAGGCCATGATTGGCAAGGGCCAGTGGAGGGAATGTGGCCAGGACACCGGTGTCACACCCCTACTCTTTACGAGAAGTGCATTGGGATTTTTAATGACCACGGAGTGTCAGGACCTAGATTTTACATCTCATCCGAAGGACGGTGCTCTTTGGCAGTATAGTGTCCCCGTCACTATACTGGGGCATTAGGACCCACACAGACCACAGGGTGAGCGCCCCCTGCTGGCCTCACTAACACCTCTTCCAGCAGAAACCTGGTTTTCCCAGAAGGTCTCCCATCCAGGTACTAACCAGGCTCAGCCCCGCTTAGCTTCAGTGGGCAACCAGTCTTGGGCTACAGGGTGATATTGCTGCTGGCAATATATATATATTCTAATATATGCTATATATGCATCCCCCTCTCCCTCCTCCCTTCCTTTTCTCCTTATTAACGTCACTAAAAGTTAACTAAGAATGTTAGTTTCTCGAGAATCTATTGTTAATTCCCTTTCATGTTTGAGCAATTGATGTAATGTATTTATTATTTCTGAATTGGCTTTTAATTGTTTACTTGTGTAACTGGAATGATGAATTTTTACCTGTCAAATAAAATTATATATTTGATTTATTCTTTATGATTCTGAAATCATTATTTCTAGTATAGATTAATGTGGAGTCTGGTGTTACCTCAATCTTTGTCCAGGATAATTCAACTGAAGGCACTAATGAATGGAGTACTTCATTCGGAGACCTTCTGATTTCTGTCTATTAGCAGTTTATTGACTATAAATAAAATTGGCTAGTTCAAACTAGAAATGGCTAGTTTGTGTTCTTGTGCTCACACAAACCAAAGCTTTAATAAAAGTCACCAAAAATGCAGATCAATCACGAGCCTAAGATCATTCTATGCCATTGCATGTGTTGATAATTATTATTTTGCTTAATTATGGTTTAAAGCCATGTATTTAATTTGATAGATCAATTAAATTGGTTTAGAAAGAATGCAAAGACGATCTGTTAATGGCTGTAAAAAAGGAAAGGTGCAGAGCATCAATGTATGTTTTGCTTTATCTGGATATATCTGGAACTAAAGCTTCTGCTCAGTTCACACTGTTGGTCTGATTTGACTCCAGGAGTCTGACAGTGATGTCTGGTCTCTTCTTCTCTGATCATCTCACTCTTGTAGACATGATGTCATAAACCAGCACAGCAACAGTAGCCACGCCCACCAGAGCAGAGACGACCAATCGGATCACACGGGTCGGATGACCAGCCGCCACTGACTCCAGACACCACCGTGAGGAGCCGACACCAAGGGTACGCAACGGAATGGACCAGACAGAGGCAAAGGTAAATTTCAAAGGGATAACAATCTTTATTAAGCAGTTTATTTATGGGAGCAAAGGCAAGGATGGTATCGGTCACTGGGCCCTCTTCTTCTAGCGATTGCTGCACACTATAGCCTCAGAAGGTAGGTAGACAGGTAAGCACTCTTCTTCCAGCGATAGCTGCACACTTCAGGACTCAGACGGTAAGTAAACGATAAAACCCCTCTTCCAGCGATAGCTGCACACTCCAGGGTTCAGAGGTAATTAAACAGGTAAAACTCTTCACTTTAGTGAAACACTTGCGTCAAGGTACTTTAAGAAAACTAGGCTATGGATTAAAAACTTGTTTTACCAGTGATGTTGCTTACTTCGGTTCTCAGTAGTTACACATTCGTCAATCACTTTTTCCACAGTCTCCTAGGACTCGCAAACAGAGAGAGGCAATTTGAGTGAGAATTCCACCAGACAGATAATCTTCGCTGTTCAAACAGTCCATGCACGATGATGCAAGGCAATACTTCACCAGATCCGTTGTGACACTCTGGGTTTCGATGGAGAGAGGTTTAATGGTTGTTTTTCCAATGTTTTCCAATCAGGTGTATAAAGACTGAAGCTTCTTCTCAGCAAAGCACACCACACTCGTGTCCACTTCAAATCCACCACAATGCATCAATGTATATAATTAGTGTAAAGGCACTGCAATTCGCTCACACAAATAGAGCTGATCGGCGGCTTCACTCCATTAAACACACTCCAGGGCTGAATATTCAATCCTCGGTCTCTCTTCAGTACACTCTGAAACATATGACTTCTTCAACGGTCAATTTCACATTCTCTTCTTCACGCTTTTCAATTGCAGGTAGAAAATATTCACTTATCTTTCTCATGTCCTGTTCACTGTGTCGAATCAGCCGATACCCAGATAGCACACGTACATCGCGGAGACGTCTGTGAAAGATCGTAGCATCTGGTAAACATCGCGTTCGAACGACCGTTTTTAATAGTTACTGAGCCGTCTTCCTTACCTCTATATGATGTCTATACGATGAGTCTTCAACATTTGAAATTGCATGTAGGATCGAGCAGATCAGCAGACGCGGCCGGCGGTCTATTACTCGCATTGTGCCACTCGCATGTAAACACGGATTTTTTTTTATATCAAATACATTGATGGCTCATTGTTCGTAGTTTATTAGCGTACAATTTGACAAGCATTAAAACCATTGTTGCGTTTTTCCCTTACCGGTACATGTGAAAAGAATAACAGTAGTTTTACCTTTAAGAGATCCATTTCAAAGTTTCATTGATCCATTTTGTTTTACTACATTCATATTTACGAGGGACATTTTTATTTTATTATTCTGTACTGAAAAAAAATAAAGCTAAGCATAAATACAACATGGATTTATTTTAATTAAGCTTTCAATGATTTAAGTGCAACTTTATCCTCTTACTGGATACAAATCAGAATATATAAATAAAACTCTCAATGAGCAAGACAAAGGTGGCAAGTGGCAATGGTAAGGAAAACACTGTATGAGGAAGAAGCCCTAGGAGGAAACAATACACACGTTAATTTGATTCATATTACCTCACAGATTTAATGCCATTTACTTTCCAGAGAATTGATTCAACTTTTACCATCTTTAAATAATATATATATAAAAGGAAGGACACAATTTAATCTAGTAACTGCTGAATATAGTCACAAATAAGGTTTAGTAACTACTCTGGCTTTCACTGATGACTTGGTGCTGATTGGAGGATCTTGGAGCAATATGACCCACAACCTGCTGGACGAGTTCTGTCAGAACACCTACACGATAGTTCCCTTCTCTAGGAAGTGTTGCAGCTACCCTAATACCGGTCTCAAAGATTATAATGAGCTTTAATAGAACAATCCAAAACATTTGCAATGAAAAAGGAACAGATTGTGCATGGCAGACACTGGTTGACTACATATTTTATTGCATATTTAATTAAACATTGATGGCCAGGTGGGTGTGGGAATGAAGGTGGACTAGAAGTAGATCTGCATCTTAGGATGAACCATCTCCTAAAGCTGTTTTGGTGGAGAAAAGAAAAAGATGTTAGAGCATTTCATAAGTAAAAGTTACTGTGGGTTTAAATATACGTATTTCTCACAAACAATATTGGGTCGTCAACACCATGTTAAATGTAGAAACATGAACAACACGGTCAACAATAGATACTACACAACTGTGGCATTGAAATCAGATTAAATCTCACAGTATTTAATAAAAAAATATATTTTGTTTTGCTCATTTACCAGTATGGCTGTGAAAGCTGACAAAGAAACCAAATTTTCCTTGATCTTTTGGTATATAAGAGGTCTTTGTACCATTAAAACGTCCTGCAAGTTTCATAGCTTAAGACTTCCTCCCCATTATAAACGAATCATTTATTTAATCAAGCTCTAAATACAGCTCGTTCTGGATCCATGGTAAGAAGTGACGTCATGGTGCGAAGTGACGTACCAGCGTTTGCATATGACCGCCTCCAGGCACAAGACAACTACGCTTTAAGCGCAAGACAACTACGCTCATTTCGTATCATTGTCGCGCCCGCGTGCTGCGCGCCTCACAAGTGTTCAGTCGACGGACAGCGAGTGGGTCTGTGTACAGGGAAATTACGATGCCACGCAGATGTGCTGTTCCTGGCTGTGGACAAACAACATCTTTGAATACGCTGCAGAAAGATCCAGTCGTCAGGGAAAAATGGATGCACTTTATTTTTTGCGGACGTCTCAGTCACGGCAGTGTTAGTTTAAGCGTTTGTTCTGTACATTTGAAGGATGACTGTTTTGAGAACAAATCCCAATATGATGCTGGCTTTGCCAGAAAACTGTTGCTCAAAGATAAGTCCGTGCCGACTATTCTGGGCTCAACGACGACGACGCAAACTGTAAGTAATGTATTTAAAACTTTAAATTACTTTTTAAATACGCTGAATCCGCAAATGTTCTGGCTGGGGGCGTTAATAATTGATGCATAGGCACTGACGTTAGCCAATCATAACAGTGGGCGTTAACACTGAACTCTTAAAGGGGAAACACCCACAAAACAGACTGTGAATCAGAGGATGAGAAACAGGGAAAAGGTCATAAATAACTACATTTTAAAAGTTTTTTGTAAAAAAAAACTATAGTAATACTATAATTGCACCTAAGGGAACATAATAAAATAAAAAAACCATGTCATGACCCCTTTAAGCTGTCCACTGAGTGTAAATAAGGTGTGGCCCCTTTAAGAGCTGCGCGCTCCCTGTTGAACTGTCTGTGTATTGTAGGCCTATGCGCCTCGATACCCCATGTCCGCGGGTTATTTCTGTTTGATTCTGATTTTTATCTTATTTTCTTTATCAAGTACCGCTGTGTAGAACGTGTGATAGACAGTTACACGAGTTCGATTGGGGAATAAAGTGCGAGTTGTAAGATGCCAATCGCCTCTGTGAGTCTGTCTGGCCTCTGCAATAACTTTAGCTGTGAGCTAAAGTATCCCTATTGTTCTTCCTGACACTTACATAATTTGATAAATAAAAATAAAACGGCAAGGTGTTAACCTAGTGTAAGGAATAATTGACTTCAGGCGGTTGAATTATTAGAAAAATAATGCACACCTGAGGTGGTAATGTGGTCACGACGCGAAGCGGAGTGGCCGTTATACTAGTTACCACACCTCGAAATATTGTTCAGATGATGTATTTCAAGACGTTTGTAAAGTTTTTGTCATTAAAACGCTCTTGTATGTAGGACTAATTCCTTGCGCATCTAAACCCATGTTCCGTTGCTAATTCCAGAAGGTCATTGTAGAGTTAGTAACGGAGGTTTGAGCCGCTGATAGCAGAGTAATGCTGGGACACACACTTAACGACTAGAAACGTTCTCTGACTGTTAATGCAGCAGATTTTAAACACCACTGTGAACACAGACTGAACGCGCTGAAAACGCGTGCATGATCAGTCATAAGTAGTGTTGTCACGATACTAGAATTTCTAACTTCGATACGATACCTTGAAAAATATCGATATTCGATACCACAGAGAAAATAACTGCCACAATATTAAGGGGGTATTTTTTTTATTTAAAGCTAAATATAACAAGTCTAGAACATGACAATGAGGTATATTTTACATGAACAAAAATGTCCTGAGTTCTATCTGTTAATAATTTTTAATTGGACCAGGGCTAACATGACCCGTTGTATTTGTATAACCTACTGTTATCAAAGATTAAAATATAGCCTACTTTAACAGTATCAAATTGGAGGATAGAGTGTCAGTAATGTATAATAATAATAAGATTAAACATTCAATTTTCAGTTAAAGGCATTTCATTATTGAATTCAGAGATGCCATTGTCTAGCTGTTTAGTTTAATTAATATATGTGTAATCAAATTGATGATAATCGCTAATGAAGGAAAATTGCAGAATTAAATAATTTTCTGAATAAAGTTAAATAGGCACAAGTTAATTTACATTTGACCACAGTTAAAATATTTACTTGTCTAAGATTCCTCAGTCAGATTATGTTAACTTTAAGAATTACGGTGAAAAAAAAATGACAACACAGACTCATATCAACAACAATACTAGGCCATCTTGGTTAATGTTTCAGAAAAGTTAAAATGAGAAGAGTTACAGTGTTTCCTTTAGGATTTTTTTAGCAGTGGGGAAAGGTCTGTCTAAACAACAAACACCCCTGATGCTGAGCGTAGCCTATGCTTGCTAAATGGTACCCCTGGAGCCTGTTCCTCAAGTCTGTTTTCACCTATAAAATCATTTTAAAAAATGAGTGATGTGAGGGATTATTGATAGTCAAACAATCTTTTGGGTGCCCGCAGCCCGCTCGCAGTGTGAAGCGCGTGTCCGCGCTATTTTCCCCGCTCGCAGTGTGAAGCGCGTGTCCGCGCTATTTTCCCCGCTCGCAGTGTGAAGCGTGTGTCTGCGCTATTCTCCCCGCTCGCAGTGTGAAGCGCGTGTCCGCACTATTCTCCGACATGCCCGCTCGCGGTGTTCTTTATCAATCAACCAAAGCCGGTCGCGGGGGCGCCGCCCTCGCCATCTTTCCATTCACTTCACTTTTGCTATTTAACCAGCGAATGAGACGAGTGCGTCACGTGTGGTGTTTGTCAACACGCCTTTGGAGAGAAGTGAAAGTGACCGCTCGGCTAGTATCGATACTTCGGGAAATTAGTATTTGTACCGTTCAGATATTTCAGTATCGATATTTATCGAAATTTTTGACAACACTAGTCATAAGTATCAAATTACATTCATAACCGGCCTTACAGTAAGTGTGTCCCCGGCTTTATGCAGTAGAGAGAGAGAGAGAGAGAGAGAGAGAGAGAGAGAGAGAGAGAGAGAGAGAGAGAGAGAATCTTATTGCGTGTGCGAGGCATGTGTGTCAATATTATTATTTATTAGATGTTCCTATTGTAAAACCTATTGTAATTGTACCGATTTTTATTATTATTATTCTCCTGTAAAACGCATCGTGCAGCCCAAACCGTAAGTGCTAGAGACTTGAAACTTTGCCACAAGGTAGTACAAAAATCGAGGAGAGGTTATCAAATTATGAGCCCGATTGGCCCATAGGTGGCGCTATAGCGCAAAAAACTAAATAAAATCACACTATTTTGCTTATATCTCAATAACCATTTGTCCTAGACTCAAGTGTCTTATATCATTGGAATCCTTGGCTCAAGACGAAGAAAATATCGCGGAGGTTTTTCATTTCCAGTATGCAAATTTTTCTTTTTTTTAAAGGATGTGTTAAGTTATATTGTTAGGAAAGATTTCTATTTTGAATAAATGCTTTTCTTTTTAATCAGTGAATCCTGAAAAAGTATCACAGGTTATAAAAAAATATTTAGCAGCACAACGGTTTCCAACATTGATAATACCTGATTATCAAATCATGATATTAGAATGATTTCTGAAGGATCATGTGACACTGAAGACTGGAGTAAGGATGCTGAAAATTCAGCTTTGATAAAAGAAATAAATTATATTTTAAAGTATATTAAAATAGAAAATCAATATAAATAATGTAACAGTTCATGTTTTACTTGCATACGATTTAGTTTTAATCCAAATTAGGGATGGCGAAAACTAAAAAAATTCTTGACCGACCACCAAGCCTCATTAGCCGGTTGAAACCGGTTAACCGATTAGTTTAAAATATGCTACGCTATTTGAAATAACAGCCATTTCGAGCCGCGCCTGCAATTTCACAACTCTGTCGCATCTCTCCGCCACACACACGCCACACACACACACACACAACTTTTTTAAAATCCCCTACAGCGTGAAACATGAGTCTCGCAAAACGCGGCGCCGAGGAGCTTGTATGTAATCGGCGGACAAATGGCTCCTTAGTTTCGAAATGGTTTGGGCACAAGGTGATCGCGTTGAAAATAAAGGCGTTTGTCTAGCGTTAGAAGCTCATTTGAAACATTGCCGCGGCTCATTTCAGAAAATGAATGATTTCTGCTCACGCCGCTTTAGTTTGAGGTAGTGCTAACAATAACAAAGAAAGATGATGATCATCATCACCTTATTTGTTACCACTGAAATGTATTTGTAATGTATTTTCATATTTAAGCGCTGTATCACACAAGTTGCAACTTACGTTACATCTGTGTCATTCTGTTTGGTGAAATGGTCCCACACACTACTATTTTCTGCACGCTTCCTCCTGTCGTCTGCCCTGGCTCTAACCTCGAGTGTGTTAGCCTGTAGCCTTTACTTTCTGCAAACCTTGTGAGCGCGCAAACCCAAACGCTGTGACCTTGCGCCGAATGTTTTTATTGGTTTATTAAGTACAAACGGGCGAGTTATGAAAAATTGAGTGAGAGGGATTTGTTCACTTCACACAAAAAGATATTGGAATGAGATGCTAACTGTAGTAGCGTTTAGTCCACTCTCTATAATAGCCTAATTTAGAGATCTATTTTTTTTTTTTTAACCGACTGCCGAAAACTTTGATCGGTTAACGTTGATACGGTCAACCATCAGTCAAACGGTCATCGTTAACATCCCTAATCCAAATAACACGCGCTGAGTGAACGATCAGCAATCAAGAGCATTCAACAGAAGTGCTCTCTCTCTCTCTACGGTCAGTTATCGTTAATAATAAGCTACATGCCTCGTTTTACTTTCTTTGCCATTGACATCCGACTGAACTACAAACTTTCCACTGAGCTCCACTTTTGTGGGCTACGATTCGATACTTTTTTGCTACTTTGTAATAGGGCTGGGCGATATGGCCAAAAAAAAATATCACGATATTTTTTTTTATATCAATCGATATTGATAATTATCGATAAATGTCAAATCTTTATTTATTTCAAGTTTAAAGACAGATTTTTACTCCTAAGTGAAAGCTGTAGAAACCAGAGCGTTGTGTTTTTAAACTACTCTTTATTGTCAGAACATATCATGACAAACACTAGCCAAACATTCACAAATCTGAGGTAGAACATTCAAACATTTGTCATTTTTCCTTAAAATAAATATCTTTATTTCAGTAGTATTAGCTTGAGTTAGGATGCAGATTTACTTCATACAATTTACCGGTATGTTCATTAACGTTAACAAAAACTGTTAAAAAAAAAGTAACAACATTATTTTTATTTGGTAAAATGTAATATTCTTTAGTTTTATTAAAAGTTACCATTGGTCATCCAGCATCATGCACAGATTGCAATTGAAATGCACTTTAAAATAACTGCAAAATGATTTTTGGACAAATGTAGCCAGATTTAAGGCACTGGGACGACTCAACATAATCCACCCTTGTTAAGATAGATGCTGAAATGAATGTGTCCCGCTGAGTGTGAAGCAGGCCTTAGTGTGTTATTTTACAAATTTAACAAGTGAATCTTACCTACTCCACCTTCCTCAGCTCCAGTGGGCGTCTCTCAGGCAGAGCATCATGGAGCCGGCTGGGGTGTTGATCCACCGAACACACAAGGTAAAAGAGAATTAATTAGACATGAGGAAATCAAACACATTCACAACATTTAAAGACAATCTAATATATATACACACACACAAATACATATAATTACATTATCTGTTCAAACAATAGTGCAAACCTTTTCTGTCCCGAGACAGTAGTCGAGCACATTTGTGAGTCTGCTCAAGCTGTCGCATTCGTCTTTTCACATGCAATACAGTACGTAACACAAATGCAATAGCATGTCACTCTGTAGGCATCTCACAACAGTTCCCACACAACCGATTTATAGATTATCATGACAGAATATGCTAATTGAAGATAGTTAACTCCACATCGGCAACATAAACTCATCAACTGACCATTCAGAAAAGTCCTGTTGCTTTACATGTCACTTCTTTTTGAATCTCTCGATCATTGTCCAACTCCAGTGTTTTATTATTTTCTGATATTTAAATTAATTCAATTCAATTCAAGTTTATTTGTATAGCACTTTTCACAATACATATTGTTTCAAAGCAGCTTTACAGAAAATGCATTTCAAAATATACATACAAAAATACAGTTAGTTAATCATAAAATTTAGGGCATAACATATCGCCGGCGTTGGGTCGTCTCTGATTTTTCCCCATTTAAATGGACAAAATGGTAACGGTCTGATAGGTACGATCTAAACCAGCTTAATGCCTGTCCCTGAACACCAGTGTAATTTTGAAGTCGATCTAAGAGTATTTTATGATCTATAGTGTCGAACGCAGCACTAAGGGTGCTTTCACATCTGTAGTTCGGTTCATTTGGTCCGGACCAAGGGAGAAAAATTATACTTTGTAGCATTTTTCAGGCGTTTTGGTTCCTTTTCACACCACACTGATTGCTCTGGTCCGAATCAGTTTATGAAACAAAACTAAATGCAGTCACATGACAACATCCACATCACTCGTTGGCCAGATGGGTCTTGAACGTATTTTCATAACTGCACTTTGATTGTCAGAATTAACGTGCAGGAAAAATCCAACAGAACTGACGGAAGTAAACAAAGAGGAGGAAAATCCGGCAGACAACACGCCGCTTTATACTATGGAGAAATGACTTTGTGGGCTGATTGTATCCCTGGTCATAGTTTATTATATTAGTTTGTCTACACCACTTTAGGCAAACAATAACATTTGAGAATGAAGCGAGAATGCGGCTTGAAAATAATGTTTTATGCAATGCACGCAGCGAGTCACTTCAGGAGGAGGCGACGCGTGCATTAATGTTGCTAAACAGTGACATAATGCACAGCGCGGCTGACTACGGCAGCTGGTTTAGTCCAAAAACGCGCAGTTATTTGGCAGTTGGGTCTGTTCGAGGTCGGATCACGTTCTCACCACAAACGAACCGCTCCAGAGTTCGTTTGAAAGCGTACCGAGACCACCTCTCCTAGGAGGTCTCGGTACGCTTGTTTGGTCCACTTTTGGTGCGCACCCGAGTGCGATTGCTGCATTCTCACCTGCCCAAACGAACCGCACCAATTCGGAAAACGAACTCTAGTGCGATTCAACCGAACTAAACAAGGCAGGTGTGAAAGCACCCTAAGATCGAGTAAAACTAGTATTGAGATACAGCCTTGGTCAGAAGCTAAAAGTAAATCATTTGTAATTTTAACCAGCGCAGTTTCTGTGCTATGATGTGGCCTGAATCCTGACTGAAACTTTTCATAGATATCATTTTCTTGCAAGAAGGAGCACAGTTGAGCGGACACAACTTTTTCTAGTATTTTAGACATAAATGGAAGATTTGAAATGGGTCTGTAATTTGCTAGGTTATTTGGATCTAATTGTGGTTTCTTAATAAGAGGTTTTATAACTGCCAGCTTGAATGTTTTTGGAACATGTCCTAAAGATAGAGACGAGTTAATAATATTGAGAAGAGGCTCTTCCACTACAGGTAACACTTCTTTCAGTAGTTTAGTGAGTATTGGATCTAATAAACATGTTGTTGGTTTAGATGCAGTGATAAGTTTATTTAGCTCTTCCTGTCCTATAGTTGTAAAGCGCTGTAGTTGTTCTTAAGGGGCGATAATTGAGGCTGAATCATAAGACGCTGTCAAAGATTGTACATTTACAATTTTGTTTCTGATGCTTTCTATTTTCTCAGTGAAGAAATTCATGAAATCATTACTATTAAAATGTAACGGAATATTTTTTTCAGGTGATGTCTGTTTATTTGTTAATCTAGCCACAGTGTTAAATAAAAACCTTGGATTGTTTTGGTTGTTTTCTATTAGTTTGCGGAGATGCTCAGCCCTGGCTGCTTTTAGAGCCTTTTTATAACGTGACATACTGTCTTTCCACACGATTCTAAAGACCTCTAAATTTGTTTGTTTCCATTTGCACTCTAAGTTACGAGCTTCTCTCTTGATAACATGCGTAGCACTGTTGTACCATGGTGCTTTAGTTTTCTCACTAAACGAGGAATAGACACAGTTTCTATAAAGTGTTCTACACTGGTACTTATATCAATTAATTTGGGACAGCAAAGAATGTGATTTGGACTTTGACTTACTAGTCATATGGTGTGTAACGTCTTGGAGATGTTGTCCGACAGAACAGCCGCTCCGATTCTGCTGGGGTGCAGGCCATCAGCACGGTAGAGCCTAGGTCGCTCCCAAAACAGATTCCAATTATTTACAAAGAGCAGTCTCTGTTCATTACACCATGACATTAACCATTAATTTAGTGCAAACAATCTACTGAACCTTTCTTGTCCTTGTCGGTACGTGGGAAGCGGTCCAAATTAACTACACATTTACACATTTTAGTGTGTGTTAACTTATGTTGGAAACAAGCTAATCTTACCTACTCCACCTTCCTCAGCTCAAGTGGGCGTCTCTCAGGCAGAGCATCATGGAGCCGGCTGGGGTGTTGATCCACCGAACACAGGTAAAAGAGCATTAATTACAATAGAAAAGGGAGAAAAAATCTTATTCACAGCACAAAATCTAAACCTGTTCATGATCTTTTCCACTCCATAGAGCACACATTCTCTGTCCTGAGACCCTCAGGTGATTGTTACCACCAAGGAAGATCACAGAGTAAGATAAGAAATAATGAAAAATAAATAAAAACAACAAACTGACACAGGCTGCGTTTACACTTGGCTTTAACAGTGATCCGATCACACAGATTGGATCATATGGCACATTTACATTTGTTCACATTAAGTGGCCACTGTATCTGGATAACTGATTGGATTTCTGAAGTGTTGTAAATTTTTTGTTGGCCATATGAGTGTAAAATTAATTTGAAGGAATCTTACACTGGTTCAAACTAAGCTTCTGTACTGTATATGTTTGATTTATGTTGTGTTTGGGACAAAGCTTTTAATGAAGAGCATTTTTTTTTTGTAATTAGGCTCTCTAAGTATATACAATTTTGGATTTATATTTATCGTCCAATATATCGTTATCGGCTTTCAGATATAAAGAATTAATGGTTATCGGTTTCGGACAAAATTTTCATATCAATGTATCCCTATTTTGGAGAGCAACTACTCCTAGTCACCCCCTGTCATTTCAAAGATTTGTACAATAGAGAGTATGTCAAGTAGAAACGATTTTGGGAGGTGCGTGCGCAGTCAGCAGTGAGGAGCCAGGCAAAAGTATAAAGATTATACTTTTTTCAAATGGATTTGACCGAATCAAGTGACTTCTGCAGCAGACTCAGCTGCAGGGGGTGCCAGGAATAGTCACACTCAAATTTGGAAATATTAGAACTGTACTCAAAAGAGCACTGATGTACTGATTGGAGATTGTTGGTAATGCCAGTGTAATAATAAATAAATTAACCATACTGTTCTTATAAGAAGTGAACAAAAATCAGTTTTATGGTTTTCGGTTTTATATTTTAGTGTGTGTTAACTTGTGTTGGTAACAAGCGAATCTTACCTACTCCACCTTCCTCAGCTCAAGTGGGCGTCTCTCAGGCAGAGCATCATGGTGCCGGCTGGAGTGTTGATCCACCGAACACACAAGGTAAAAGAGAATTAATTAGACATGAGGAAATCAAACACATTCACAACATTTAAAGACAATCTATATATATACACACACACAAATACATATAATTACATTATCTGTTCAAACAATAGTGCAAACCTTTTCTGTCCCGAGACCTTCAGGGAACCACCAAGGAAGAGAGGAGAGTATGTTTCCTACAAATTATATTTTTACATATATTGTTTTATGCTGTTATGAAAATCATCAGCACCATTTAAGTTTTTACCAAAATCCAGTCTTGAGTATTGTACCACGTAAGTCATTTATCGATTTAAATGATCTTCTGTATTGCAGCTAGGGCAATTCTGGAAACACTAGAAAAAATGGACATGAAGATCAACCACCTGACTTCACTTGTCCAGTCTCTAGTGGGAAACAGGCGCATTTTACCGCAGATGCAGAATGACGAAGAGGATGACGTCTTTCCAATCGCATCTATTGAAGACCTAGACCGGCTGGAACAAAGTTTAGTTGACAGGGGGTTTATGCAGAGAATGGTAAGAATCAACTGAATTTTCAACCTACAACTACTAATGAAATGTACTGTGCATGTTTACACGCTTGTCAAAAGTCTGAAATTATCAAGATTTTGTAAAAAAAAACAAAATAAAATTCTTCTGCTCAGCAAGGCTGCAATTTATTTGATCAGAAATACAGTGAAAACAGTAACAGTTAAATATGATTAAACCTTTCCATTTTAATATATTGTCAAATGTATTTTTTTCTGATCAAAACTACATTTTCAGCATCATTAGTCCAGTGTTACATTATATTCTAATATTCTGTTTTTCTCATTGGTTAATAGCCATTATTATTGGTGCTCAATTATTGATAATGGTTCTTATTATTATCAATGTTAAAATAGTTTTTGCTGCTTCATATTTTTGAGGAAACAGTTATCCTGTTTTTAGGATTATTTGATGAACAGTTCATTATTTAATGAACAGAAAATTCAAATGAAAGTTCAAATGAACAAAATGTATTTGAAATAAACGTAATGAAATGTGTTTGTCATTTAACATTGCTGATTAAAATGGTTACTTACCCTAAACTTTTGAATGGTAGTTTATCACAGTTTCCACAAAACTATGAATCAGCACAACTGTTTTCAACATTGATGATAATCAGAAAGGTTTATTGAGCAGCAAATCAGCATATTATAATGATTTCTGAAGGATCAAGTGCTGCTGAAAATTCAGCTTTGCAAAGCAGGAATTGCTTTTCAAAATAGAACATTTGAATCAAGTCAATGAACAGACTTTCAAAAACATTACAAAATAATAATTATTCCAAAATTTTGACGGATACAAATAAAAGTACAGAAGAGGACCTCTATATGCTAAAATATTACTTAAAATGTACCTGTTGAAGGTGAGCAGATTATCCATCAGTGGCGGGCCAACAATGAAGAAGACCGTGTGGAGAATCTGCTTCAAGGTCTTCACCACGAACGTCGCCCGGGAACTGAACTGGTGCGGGAGAGGAGACAAGCGGGGGATCAAGTCATCGAACACCGGCTCACTCTTAATAGGCAAGTTCAAATGTTGTACAGATATGCATTAGATTTGATGGCGGGAAGTTAGTCAGTCAGGTAGGTTACAAGTACTTGTTAACATGTTCATATGAGGTAATAATCAAACATGTGGTAATACCAACAGCAACTTTCCGTTTGCAAATATAGTTAGCAAATATAATAGCTTGTTAAGAACTTAAATGAGGTTTAAACGTTCAGTTAAATAAGTCTTGGCCAACCACAGAAACGTACACGAAACAACGTGCTCACTATAGTTACCTAACAGGTGATTTCAATCAACATAACGTAATTTCAAAGTTTTTACATAACCGATCACAAACGCAATTAGTATATAAAATAAATGTCAATCTTTCCTCACAAATCGTCAGGACACATTCTCCACGCGTCAGCAACTGCAGTTTTACGTTGACTCACTCAGGAAGAGATTGACGCATCTGAACTCTCTGCATGTTTGATATATTTGACCAATTTATTCGGATAAAAAAAATTAAAGTTTATTATTATTATTTTATGCAGCTTCAGCCATGAGGAATCCCGTCCTGTTGTCTCCAACGGAAGCAGAGGCAGAGAAATACATCAAAGATTTCCTACGCTTGGCCCCAGGGAGAGTGTAATTTATGTTGTTCATATTTGTGTATTAGAGTGTATTGTTTTATTTGAATATCCTTATATGTTAATATGGCGTTCTGTTAATGTGGCCTTTTATAATTAATTAAAAGTGGTAATGAATATGATTAATTGTAAATATGTTGTCTATTAGTAATAAATGTATTTCTAAAAACGACAGCAAATGCGTGTTTTATTCTAACGTTAGGTTCAGGAAAGCGTGCATGGTTACTTCACGTGCACAAAACAACTTGCTATAACTAACAGGTGATCATATATGATATATCTAACCCAATCAACATAACGTAATTTTAAAGATATAACCGACCACAAACGTCACACAAATAGTATTAAAATATATTTGTTTTATACATACCTCAAGCTAATTTTTCCTCAACTCGTCAGCACGTCTTCTCCACGCGGCATCAGCAGCACATGTAGTGTAGACTCACGCAGGAAGAGTATTGTCCAAAGCCAGGTAAAAGTACATATTTACCGTGTTTGCAACTTTTTAGAAGAAGCAGTCGAGTAACAGAAGAGGACAGCAGATTGTAAGTGCTATGTTTTCTCATTAGATTTTAGCGCGGTTTGCCGTTGCTAGGAAACATTGTTTTGTTTGCAGTGTTTAACGTGGTACACGCCTGCTGAAGTTGTGTTTGTTCTCGTACAGTGTGACCATTTGTAGCGGCTGCGTTTTATGGGAATTTTGTTAATGGAAGGAATTATTTATTTTAAACGATGTCTGGTCTACATAAATCAGATGTCTTGGAGATGTATGAACATCTGATGAACATCTTTAAAAGAGCGGATTGCCGACGTTCTAAATTATTTACGTCTTATTTACATAGCCTAGACGTCGTTCTAACAGCTGGCAAGGACGTCTCGGCGACGTAAAGCATATGAGCACACGCCCTAATATAAACGTCTTCCAGATGAAAACGACGACGTCACACAGATGTCTGCGCGACGTGCGGGTGTGCTATCTGGGTAGCTTAATCCAGCAAGCCTCCATAGATCACTCCCAACTAGTTTCCCCGTGACAAGCCAATGTCCGACTCTCTCCACACATGCTGCGGTCCTAAAAACAATAACTGTGCCCTGTACCGGTCCTGACTTCACCCCGAGCTCAAACTCCTTCTTCTTCTTCGACCAAACACACGAACACACACGCACGCACACACACACACACACACACACACATCCATTTTAAACTTTATAAAGTAAAATAACTATCTTCCGGTCAAATGGCCATGGATTACACTTGACTGAAGTCTAAAGCGTAACTTATGCAAGTAATGTGACGTAAGCTACAGCTGATAATAGGCTTGTTTGAGATGAGCAAAATCTGCGCAGAACCGATCACCGGTGATCACCGCGAGATGCATGCCGGTTAGAAATGTGTCCGACTGCGTTCCGCCTGGCTCTGATGTCATGCTGACGTATGTCAAAAATCTCTCGCGAGCGCAAGGCACACCTGTCGGATTCTGCAGTTGCGCGCAGTTGCTCTCCACCGACTGCGCGGATCAAAAGCATGATGGGAAACGACTTGCTGACGACACAGCTTAATGCTCATTGGTTTAAACAACCATGATGTAATGTTCTCTTTTAAAATGTTTGATATTAAAACTCTGATATGTTTTATGTGTATAAATGATCTGTGAATATTCCCAAACTCTCTGACAGTGCGATCTCTATATGGATTATGTGATTATGTAATTAAAATATATATATATATAAACACATGTATTAAAGAATAAGAAAAAAAGATTGATAAACACGTATTTGGAATGGGATTATATAGCCTAACAAGTGATTTGGGTGTCTTGTTCATTATATTTATTTTCATATTTAAGCAACAGAACTTAAATTACATCCAGTTTATTAGCAACACTGTGCACGAGCGTGAATCCCGTGAATCCCGCGATATCCATCTTTGATCTCACAGGTGTCAGATCCACTGTGAGAAGAGAGAACTGTCCGGCCTTGCCTGCACTTTTTTCACTCCTCCCCTCACTGCAGCCGCCTACTCTCGCATACATTTCAGGCGAGGGCAAGGCGCATCTCAAACAAGCCTATTTACGCCATGACACATTACGCTACTTCCGACGTCACAAGTTGTGTAAGTTGCGCTTTAGGTGTAAGTAGACTGCGTATGGAATTTTACTTTGTAACATGTTAGATATGAATATTTTTCTTACACAAACACATCACTTCACTTTGGAAGGCCTTTTATCAACCCACCGAACCCGCGTGGAGCACTTTTATGATGGATTGATGAACTTTGATTCAAAACAGAAACAGCCATTCACTTCCATTAAAAAGCTTGGAAGAGCCAGGACATTTTCATATAACTCCGGTTGTATTCGTCTGAAAGAAGAAAGTCATATACACCTATAGGGCTTGAGCATATCCCTCACTAAATAATAATAACGATCAAGTATCAAGTATTGCTTTTATCATTAAAACACAGTGACATGCTATGACAAGCTATTTTACCTTTTATTCATTCACAGGATGCATTTTTGATATCAATAATTAAATTTGTACTATTTAAAATGTGAATTCTTGATATTCAGAATGTACTTTTTCTAGTAACAATGTCCATTTCTGATATCAGGAATTTCATTTTTAATAGTACTAGTTAAAGGAGGGAGGGTTGTAGTGGGAGCACTGGGGGTGTCAGGTGTGACTGTGTGGCAATGGCAAATGGTACATGGCTCATGGGGTAAGGTAGTAGGGCCCCTTAAAATAATTTAGGGCAAGAGTATATGGAAATAAGCTATTAGAGAATAGCAACATCAGTGGCACAGGGAGGCTAGGGAGACATTTGTAAACTATTCAAAATAAAGTTGGTGATGTGAGGAATAGGGGAGGGAATAGAAAAGAAGAGGTAGTGATCAGATTAAGAATGATGTAACAGGGTCACAGTATATTATATGGCACACTATACATTATAAAAAAGCACACACCTGTTTTTTGTGATTATTATCAGAAACTACAGAGCATGTGCTTATGAGTTGCAGACAATATGAAGAACAAAAATGAAGAAAAGATGATGGAAGAATTAGGAAACGTTGGACTAACAGGTACAGGAATGTAAGAGAATACTGGGAAGTGGTGAGAGTGAACAAAGCAGAAGAAGTATTTGCAGTTTTTTTTTAACAAGGACAGGACTGGGGAGATGTAATCGGCGTCACAGGAAAATAGACCCGACAGATGGCAGTAGAGCAACGCTTCTGGATGCAGGCTGCCGTTAAACCCTAAAGAAGAAGAAGAAGAAGAAGAAGAATTGCAGTCTTTCTGATGTTTGATTCATAAACTTACAGCTTCTCATTTCTAATGAGCGGTAAGTGTGTGATTTCTGTTCACTTTCGGTTTTCACTTGGGCTGATATTCTCTAACTGATATTATTGTCATTCAGCACTTTTGCTCGTTTGTATTCTTCACTAACGTTAGTCTCTCAGCACACAAAAACGCTTTTAAGCGTCCAGTTGCTTTCCATCGGAAAATTTGCTGTGAAATAAGGATCACCATCAAACAGCTCGAGAAAATGATGGTGGTTTTAGTCTTCTAAACTGTTGCAGCTATAATGCATAAAATGTGTCGCAGTGAAAAGGGTATGAGAAAATTACAGTTGTTCAACAAAAAACTTTTATTATTTTTATTTAATTTTTAATATTATTATTATTACTGTTATTTCAATATATTATCTATTATAAGTAGCTTTGTATAAATGTTTTCAAAATTATTTAATGTACATGTAGTTCCTCATCCAGATTTTTTCTCTTGTTACTATGTCAAGACTGTTCTGTATTTAAAGCTGAATAAGTCTGATTGTGTTTAAAAGACAAAACTGATATCAGTTACTAATTATAGATTTGTTCAGTAACATGACCAGCATACGAGTTTAATCTCTGATAAACTGTTTCTGTTTGTTCTGCAGGAGTATTTGGTGTTGTTGATGCAGATGAAGAGAAGTCAGTGTCAGTGATGGAGGGAGAATCTGTCACTCTAAACCCTGACCTTTCTGAAATACAGGATTTATTCTGATACTGTGGAGGTTTGGAGCGTCAGGTTCAGTCATGCTGAAACTGATGGAAAGATGATCTCATATCCCTCACTGAGAGATTCAGAGACAGACTGCAGCTGGATCATCAGACTCTATCTCTGACCATCAAGAACATGACAAACAAACACTGGACTTTATCTACTAGAGATCAACCACAACTATGGGACCTCACGTATGATATTCTGTGTTACTGTCTCTGGTGAGGACACTTTTATTATTTGAATAATTTAGATATTATCAAGTTGTCTTTTTGTTTTATGAATTAAACTGAGATTCAAAGTGCAAAAATAATAATATTTTAGTTATAATGTGCTCTTACATGATTTTAGCTCTTCAATTTCACAGTTGTGCTGTTGTTTTCAATATCATCAGAGCTGTGATTGGGCGGTAGATTATCACATGACTGATATTATGATGAATGATGTTCTGAATATAAATATCCAAGTAGCTGCAAATGGCAGCTCACACTAACTTTGTTGTTTGTAGATAATTATTAGTTGTAACCTGTATATGTAGATCTTACTGCCGGGCTCCCAATAACGATGCTAGAATATTCGGTTATACTTTATTTTCGATGGTCCACTTTTGACATTCTACTCAACTATAAATAACTTTACAACTACATGTCAACTAACTCTCATTAGAGTATTAATAGACTGTTAGTTTAGGTTTAGGGTTAATAAATTAAGTTGACGTACTTGCAAAGTTATAGTCATAATGTCTGCTGGGGAGCATCACAAGAAAGAATTCGCAGATATTAAGCAGACAGTCTACTTGTACTCGAATGACTGCTAGTTTATATACAGTTACATATAAAAAGTTACTTATAATTAGTAGAATGTTTAAAGTGGATTATTGAAATTAAGTGTTACCAAATAGTTTTAATTGTTTTAAACTTCATTAATTTTGAATCATTATGATACAAATGGCATATAAAAGTGTGTGACTGATTTATTCACTCACACTAATGTCTGTCTCTCTCTCTCTATCATAACAGAATCAGGTCCTGTCTCCAGGTGTTAAAGATCCGTCTCCAGGTGTTATAGCAGGAATAGTTGTTGTTCTTCTGCTGGTGTTTTCAGCCGCAGCTGCTGGTCTGATTTATTGTCGCCACAAGACCTCTGAACTTAAAAGGCAAAAGCGTAAGTGTTACAACTGATACAGCAAGAGGAAAATACATAATGTATAATATGAAGTTTTCCCACCCATTCTGATGTTAGTTCTGAACAGGAGGCACAACAATGCTGGTACACCCATACATATTTTGGGGTACAATATGCATCACATGACTAAACATGTGCCATTAAATACATTCAACTCGAAAACTGCATTCTGTCTGCATTCACTGTAATCCGGATATATATATATATATATATTATATATATATATATATATATATATATATATATATATTTTTTTTTTTTATTTTTTTTTTTTTTGTTCCAAAATACTCTTTGTCCATGCTAGAGTTTAATTGTTTTGCAAAAAAATGCTCATCTGAAACTCTTAAAAGAATAGTTCACCCCAAAATGAAAATTATCCAGGGGGTTAATAAAGACCTTCTGAAGTGAAGCGACGAGAGTTTAGTTCCGGCGGAAAGGTTTCCTCTGACTCGACCTATGACTTAGTTCCTTTTCTCTTATATTGAAATACTCCAACATTTTTGTTTAAAACTTCTCATTATAGACTTGTAATTCGTGATTTTGTTTTGCTCTATCAATTCTCACCTACGCTTGCGTCATACGTCACGTCAAAGGTCACAAGAGGTCACAACTCTGCCGGAACTTGACTATCTCGTGAACGGCCGTTGCCGGAAGCCAGTGATTATAGTTTCTAAAGTTCTAAAAAAGGAAATTTTTTCTTACGAAAACACATCGCTTCAGAACCCCCTGAAGCTTTTATTAACCCCCTGAAGCCTTTATTAACCCCCTGAAGCCTTTATTAACCCCATGAAGCCTTTATTAACCCCCTGAAGCTTTTATTAACCCCCTGAAGCTTTTATTAACCCCCCTGAAGCCTTTATTAACCCCATGAAGCCTTTATTACCCCCCTGAAGTCTTTATTAACCCCCTGAAGCCTTTATTAACCCCATGAAGCCTTTATTACCCCCTGAAGTCTTTATTAACCCCCTGAAGCTTTTATTAACCCCCTGAAGCCTTTATTAACCCCCTGAAGTCTTTATTAACCCCCTGAAGCTTTTATTAACCCCCTGAAGCCTTTATTAACCCCCTGAAGTCTTTATTAACCCCCTGAAGCTTTTATTAACCCCCTGAAGCCTTTATTAACCCCCTGAAGCTTTTATTAACCCCCTGAAGTCTTTATTAACCCCCTGGAGCCGTTTGGATTACTTTTAGGATGGATGGTTGCATTTTTTTGGAGTTTCAAAAACTCGGACACCATTCACTGTCATTATAAAGCTTTAAAGAGCTAGGATATTATTATTTTTTGTAGATAATTTCATCCTTTATAAATGTACGATTAAAGATTCAAAATCTCCCATTGTGATTGTCAAATAAACATGTGTTTTCATTAGAAAGGAGAGATTTTTCAAGCGATGTAAATAATCTATCCATCTGTTTTCAGCTCTATTATGTGTCGAAATATCAAATGTAGATAAAACTAACACTGTTCTCATATGTGCTGCTGTTACAGATGGAGAGATTACTATATTGTGGTGGAAGGAAAGCATGTGACTCTAAACCCTGATACTGAAGTACAGAAAGATGAGCTTATCGTGTGGATGTTTGGAGAGGAAGACAATCTCATCGCTCAAATGACTGGAAAGTCCAGAGAGACATTTGATGGTGCAAATGGGGAGATTCAGAGACGGACTGAAGCTGGACGAGAACACTGGATCTCTGACCATCAGGAACATCAAAAGTGAACATGCAGGACATTATAAACTACAGATCAGCAGCGGCAGCAGAGGAACCAAATACAAGAAATTCAAAGTTATTTACACATGGTGAGTAGTCATCTTTCAGTTTCATATTTTAAGGTCTTAAAAGGTGAATAGGTCATAAAGGTATCGTAAAACTAATCCATATGATATACAATCGCTTTGATGACGATGATAAACAGATTTAGGCTTTTGTTCGCAAACACATTTACACAAAGTGAATCACCTCACAACTCAGATCGTCAGTGGATAAAGGCATAGTAAGTTCATCATAACAACATATACATATAGATAATAACCTGCTATATTGCTAAATCTACCTGATTTTACATATCAACAGAAAAATATACCGGGATAACCTGGCTTCTCTCGAGACTCCCCTAATAGTTCGCTGTTAATGATATGCTTAAGCCGAATTCAGATTTCAGACCATTAAATGCAAAGGAAAAAATTGCATTTACCAGAACTAGACGTTCATCAATTGATACTTTTTCTATTTTCCCATTTTTCAATCTTGTAATTTGCGCCGTAGGCTGTACCATAAGCACGGGGTTGTGGCCTTGGAAAATCAGATAATGGCTCATTTATTTGTTTGTAGTCAGTGATGGAGGGAGAATATTTCATTTTATTCACTGCTACTGATATAGAAAGAGGTGAACAGGTAGAGTGAAGCTTTGATGGCAAAACTCTTGCAACTGGGACGAACGGAGACATTAAAAAAGACCTTATGTGGTGATGATGGGAGATTCAGAGACAGATCTTATCATTACAAACACCAGAACCAGAGAAAGTCGAGTTATAAACTACAGATCACTAGCAGTAGGGAAAAAAAAAAAATCAGGGAATTCAGTGTTAGTAAATCAAGCATTTCAATATAATTATTTTACATCAGCAAAGATCGAAATGAACACCAATTTACATGAAACTGAATTTAGTAGTTTATTTGCATATTAGTAAAAATGCCGATTTGACGGGTAAATAGTTGATGGAAGTTACTTCTTAGAATTGATTACACAACTTTCAGATCTTAATTCTCTCTTTAATTTTTGTATGTTTTTCAGGTGTCACGGAAAACAGTGTGAATGAATCATTGACTGTAGCGATGCCGCTGTTGTGTAGAAGAGGTGGATGGAGTGAGGGTTCAGTTTAAGACATTCCCTCAAGTGCCAATCACTGAGACATCATCAACATTTGAGTGAACCTGGATCCACGCTGGGATTACTGCGTCTTCTAAGGCAGCGGCAGAACCGTAGGGGGCTGGTGTGAGCGGCTTTACTCCGTGCTGTCGTCTCCGCCGGTTTCAAAACATGTCTCTGTTATATTGTTATTTCCTGCTTGTCCGGCACTTTGCAACAACACAAGATTTGGATCGGATATGCACAAAAATCGGATTTAGGCTGACAGTCTGAGCATAGCCGTATTGTAGAACTACTTATCTAATTTAACATCCTCTCAGCATTTTGACTTTTCTTTTTTATTTATGTTGTGAACTTTTGACCTTTGCTATATGAAATAGACTCTAAAATATGGTATCCAAACATACGTTCTGTCACGGTCACAAGAAGGTTTGAGGACTTTCTGTGTATATTCATGAGTGAAGTTTCCACTGGATTCTCTGC
>JARPMJ010007569.1:0-41855 GCA_033366665.1 Phoxinus dragarum | reverse complement strand
AAAGGTTGAAGCAGAGTTGTAAAAGCCCAGAGCAAATATATTTCGAAGGTTACTGAGATTGTATCAAGTGGGACATTTGACAACACATTTTTCCTCAACATCTTTTGTTGGTTCTTTGTTGGATCTTTTTCAGGTAGCCTACAAACAATATCCCCTGTCAAACAAATGTAACCCAAACCCCAGGGAGAATATTGTTGTGGGGGTTGGGAGGAGGGGTGGGCTGACCTTCGAAATTTGAAACTAATTATAGCATTTCTTTTACATATGTACACACACATTCAAATGCTAAGAGTTCAAGTGCACTAATAAGAAGTTTGCGCTTAAATGCAACAGTAACGATAGTAAAACCCAAGTTATTACAGACATTTCACATGAGTGTAATCCACATAAATTGCCAAACCTAAAGGCTTGTTCAGACCTACACAAATGTTCTGGAGGAATATCCGGTACGATTTTCTCATGCAATTTGTCTAATTATAGCAATGGCTTAATGAAAATGCAAATGCACTCTCTCACAGTGGGTGGCGGCTTATAGAAAAGCAGAAATAAACTGGTTATTATGGTACACAAAACATTAGTTAACTAAAACTAAAACCATAAAAAACATTTCCGTTACTTAAAATAAACGATAACTGAAAAAATATATAATTTGAATACAACTTACATTTATTTTAATTATATTATTTCCGCTGTTAAGGCAACATTTCTCATTTATTTAGTTTTACTTGATTTACTTAAAAAAAACTGAATCTTAATTAATAGAAAGCTATAATAGCATCTTATTGATTCCAAAATTACACTACTCTGACACCCCCTCTTGTCAGGGAGTGGAAATGAAGACAAAAACAGCTCTGTTTTTAAACAAATCTTCAGATTTTTGTATTCACTATGGTGTTTATCAGACAACCCCAAATGCTAAATAGCACTAAAAGTGGTTCATTGCTTGTAATCATAGGGGAACCACTTTAAGTGCCATATAGCACCTGCACCTTTGTCAAATGGTGCTATGTAGAACCATAAGAGCACCTTAACCACCCCAAAGAACCGCTGAAGAACTGCTGAAGAACCGCTGAAGAACCAAACTGGGCTTAACAGGTTCTTAAAATGGCAGTGGTGCTATATAGCACCATAAGCACTGCAAAGAACCCCTGAAGAACTGCTGAAGAACCACTTTTTTGTGTGTAGAGTGTAGAGTACAAGAAATGCAGGATTCTTCTTCTGCTATTCACTGTCATTTAGCTAAATAGTCTGTTTGTAAAACATCACAAAGTTATAGTTTTATGTAAAAAAAGGCAGCTCTGGGGATGTGACCAAAAGCTTGAATCGTATTAGTTTCCGCACTTTTTCTTCGCAGTGCGATGGAAAAAGACATTGGATCCTGTGAATGTTCATGTCGGACTTGAGCAGAATTTTTACCTCACCAAATTATTGCACTGAACATTCATCTTGATGTGAACAGGCCTTAATAATTACATGGGCATTTTATTTGAATGCGTTAAGAAATTGAAAAATAAAAATAACTGACAAAAAGTCTGTTGAAAAGTCACCCTGAAAGTCAGTGAATAATTCACACACCTCCCAGTCCTAACCATTAAGTTCCTCTGATAACAGACGCTACATTGATAAGACCCAACCTTGTTGGGTTGGTGTTGACCCCAGAAGCATGTCCCATGTGACAAATTCACAGTAAGCCTAGAAATACATCCACAGGCAGGGTACATATTGAAGAGAAACCCCCAAACCTTTATTTTGCATTTATCACCTCCACACATCCAAATGTCATCAAACGACCACAGCATTACACATTAAAGGGGAGATGAAGCACTCAATCAAGTTTACATCATTTACAAGATGGATTTCCACTATAATCAAAAAATATATAAGAAACCGTGAAAAATTTAAGGGATATAAAAGAAAAAAGAAAAAAACGTTTTAACTTTCGCCGCCAGGGCGCCGCCATTTTGCAGAATTCTAACCTGTGACGTCACGGGGTTGGTTGGCTCTGTGTGCAGTGAATGACAGAGATAGAGATAGAGTGAACCAGAATAAGCTGACAGTCTGCTGATTGTTGTTTTAACCACAGGGCCCACAGAATCTGTTCAATACAGTCTGTCTGTAGTTGGTTCATTTAAAAAAGTCAGGTTTCACTCAGGGGAAAAACGTCCAAAAAGACAGGAAAGTTTGCTTAACTTTTTCAAATACGCTGGGACAGTCAGATCCCCGAACAAGCAAAAATAGTTTCCCGCTGAATCAAAAAGGAGACCACGGTGGGACACAGTAGCCTAGTATCGATATCTCGTTATTTCGACATAAATAAGGGGACATTCTAATCTGTATTAAGCCACATTAAGCGTTCTTATAGCCTAATGGTTTTCTATGGGAGGAAAATGCTTAACGTTCATATTATGGTCTCATCTGATTTTTAGGATTTAGTATAAATTCTTAGGATTTTAGTATCATAATGATTAGGCTAATAAATGCATGCACAATTATCCGTGAACTTGATTTGAACAAATGCCTTTCAACTTGTGTGTGCAAAATTCAGAATTAAATTAATGTGCAGAAATTTGTACAAATAAGAGAGTATGTAGGCCTACTATACTGTTGTAGCCATTAAAAAAAGCGCGTTTCATATTTGTTAAAATATTATAGGCCTAATGTTATTTTTTTTTTTCCATTTATGTTGATTTATGAAAAGTGAACAGCACAACCGAGATAGGATGCGCATGAGACATGGAGCGGGTCAGACATGATTTTGACCGTTGAAGTTGTTATAGAAAGCCTTTTCTTTAAAGTAAATTTCGTTTTGTATAAATTGTATCTTAATTTTAATAAATTTTTCATCAACCCAATTGCCTGTATTTAATGAATAAGCCGATGAAACAAATATAACGGAGGCGCCCCGCGCGCGCTCACTTGCATTGCACGTGAACTAGAGCACATCCTAACTTAACGAAACTCAGTGTATGCCTCACACAGACATGACAAATACATCAATATACACAAAGCTTGAAATGTCCTTTAAACGAAATAATTCCAAACGAAAAAAGGCTACTCTCTGATTATGTAGGCTAGCTAATCCATTATTAGACTTAGGCAATTTATGTGCATTTTTCTCTATAAGCGCGTTCACACGCGATCGTCAACTTCATCTTTGCAGCCGAGTCGACACATTTAGAGAAAACACTTGTTTATTAATAAAAATCAATACACGCGTCACCGGATTTACAGATGCACGCACACATATTATTTCGAAATAACGAGATATTGTGTTGAAATAACATTATTATTAATAATAGCCTACATCTTTGTTAAAAGAATTTAACAAATGAACGTGAACTAGTTCATTTTTAGATATGTGAACTTAGTTCATTTAAAAAAAAAAAAAAAAAGAACTATGAACATGAACTAGTTCATTATCATCTGTGCTGAACTTTGAGCTAGTTCTTTTTAAGTATGAACTGGCACAACACAGGACGCTCCCAGTGTCTCCGCTCGGACATCCTTCAGGGAGAGCATTGCCACTTCCAACACGTCTACCTCCCGGCACAGCATAGTAAATGTGCACGCCATGGTGATGCAAGATTGACCACGCGAATACATGGTCAAGATCAGCCTCTTGACAGCAGATAGACTCTGAAACGGTGGGCATCGCCAGTACAGCAGCCCACACTGACACCAGGTAGCGTTCCCCAACCCGCTCTTCTCCCCAAACCACCACCGGCTGTTCGATATAGCCTACCGACGTACCACTGCTCGGTTCTCATGCCGTATTGGCTTAAATGCATAGGCAATGGGACACACGGGCTCAACAGGTCTTTCAAGTTCGTCTTCCTCAAGCGCGCATTCAGTCAGGTAAAGAAATGCTGCATTCTCTTCACTAAACCATTGGACCCCAACCAACCCCGTTACGTAGGCTGTGACGTCACTTCAAAATGGCGACTCGCTATCTAGAAGCTAGCTAGAAATTACGAAAATAATTTGTCATATATGTGGTTTTAACAACTTTAAAAAAAAAAAACAAATTAGGCAAGGTGATTTTTGTTATATATGTAGCTACTACCAGTGCCAAAACATGGATGTTTCATCTCCCCTTTAAACCCCCCATGGCACACCAAAAAATAGCTCTTCAAAGGCTCTGCGCACATCATACTTGATAAATGAATCTATTTTGTCTTAATGGTGAATGGTGCACTAATGTTGGGAGTGCGTTTGGGTTATTACCCCACAATTAGGACATAAAGGCATTTGAGCTTAAATGAGGTAGAAACTATTAAAGCAGAGACGACAGAGTGCTGTAGAGGACAAGTGAGCATTTAATGCAATCACGACGGCACAGCCTGTCTGGAATGAAACAGGTTCATAGAACAATGTCTAACCTCTTCATGACACACACACACCTCGAGAGAGGTATAAAAAACTATTACTTTATTGCCACTCTTCCTGTGACATGTGGTAAATGTCTTTGCTCTGGCGCTGCATGGATGCCCGCTCAGTTACGCTTACAGTTATTGCTGGAGTCATTAGGCCTGGGGGGAAAATAAACTGACTTCAAGCAAAGCACAGAGATAGTATCGCTCACCGATCGGAGGTTAAGCACTTGAAGGACAAACTGCTGTCTGGGGGCAAATATATTGAGCTGAATTTAAAGGTCCAAGTCGGACAATTTGGCAAATGCTTCCTTGACTGCAGTCCACACTTAGTAGAGACCTGTATTTGATTTGATTTTGTTTAACATCTATCAAACAGAACCTCAAGAACACTCCACATCTACTAAACGCCCTCAAAAACAGTTTCCCAACCAGCTGTTCGTGTATCACAAAGGGGAAGAAATTTTAACTTTGGTAAATATGTACGTTTTGCTTGGTTTTTGATCAAAATAATTCATTGATTAACCTCATATATGTATGTTCTGCATAAATTATATTTTAAATAAAATCTTTTGAACTTTCTATTCATCAAAGAATCCTTAAAAAAAAAAATTTCCCATACAAATATTAAGAAGCTCAACTGTTTTCAACATTGATGATAATAAGAAATGTTTCTCAAGCACCGGAATCAGCATATTAACACTGAAGACAGCTGATAATTCAGCTTTGCCATCACAGGAATACATTTTAAATAAATTAGGCCTATATGAAATATTTAAAAATAGAAAACTATATTATTATTGTAACAATTGTTACAATGTAAAACATCTTTTTTCTATTTACAAAAACAAGCACATTTCTAGTTTGGTGTCAGTGAAGGATATTTGAGCCTCACTGGCATTGCTATGGGGATACATAAGACAAAAGAGGTTGGAAAACACTGCCCTAAAAGTTCACCTGACATCTGACAACTACCTGATTCCAGGACAGTCCATGAATACAGTCGATGTCTGAGGCAGAACAGGAAGAAGTAAAGCATATCGGCCGACTCTTATGTGTGCTTTGACATTCTGTAACCAGATCGGCTGTTTGTACAGGACTAACGGCGAGCCACGGGAATCAGGGGCCCTGAGATTTAATTGAGTGGGAATGTGTAGCACGGGAGAAAAGTGGGGAAGCCGAGTAAGAAATAGGAAAGGAGAAGAAAGGAAAAAAACTGAGACCAAAATTTAAGCAGGAGATGTTTGAGTAGGAGAGTCTATACAACAAGTTAGTGGTATTTTATTCAGTGTCTTTTTCTGAAGAGGGATATTATGTTTTATGATAAACTATTATTCCAACCTTTGCTGAGATTAATCATGTTTTTACAATATTCCCCATTTTATTATTTACACCAGTGATTTCAGGGTTCTGCGTGTTTTTTATGACCAACAGTTACACTGGTTTCCCCCTTAGAATTATTACTATAATAAATACTACATTATGATAATAACTATGATGATGTTTAAAAAAAAAGATTATTCATAACCATTTAAAGGTGCACTCAATAACTTTTTGCCATTGCCGAAATGAGGAAAAGGAAAAGGATGAAAAGTGTCTAAAAACAAAGGTGTCATGCAATATCAATACAGAGCTTTTATTATCGGCTACTGGTTGAGTCTGATATAAGTCATGTCTTTATTGTTTAAATTCTTGAAAATGACAAAAAAAAATATTGAATGCACATTTAAAGCTTTCAATACTGCCTCTGGTGTTGACTTTTTGTCATATCTGACTGTCCAATCACCCTATATAACAGTATATATGGTCTGTGTAACGTTCTGCCTTTCTTTTAGTCCTGCTCTATCAGATCAGGCTCACGTGAGCTTAGTCTTTGTCTTTGAACACTGATGACAGTTGACTGTTGTATGTACGTAGACAGGTTCAATTTAGACTGTCCCATCCACTTGTTCAGGCCAAGATTCGACCCTCACTTATCCGTGGATGGGTGGCAGTCTCTCCTTTACTCCAAACACAGCATCCGATTCAATCTCAAAGCACGCAATTAAGGGCTACATCGGCGATATGGGCAAAGTGTCAGCCTCAATGAGGCCCGGGTGCATGTCAACATGAGGGCCTTTTCAACTACCCTCTAATGTACCTTTCAAAAGAACTGTGAAATATAAAAGAAAGTCTAAGGGAGAAAAGCCCAAAGAAAAAAGACAGATAAATGAGCTCCTTGAGAGGAGAGAGAAGGAGAGGCCAGTAGGCTGAGAAAAGATGGTGTTGCACATCAATTGAGAGCAAATTGTCCAGAAAGGAGGACAGAAATGCATCAATCTTTTTCTTACAGGCCTCCACGGGAGAGCTTTAGCCGGTTTGGGAAACACTTTCCAAGGCTCCTTTCTAGCTGATTCCAAGAATCATTATAGAGTTGGACTTAGAGAAGGTGCCTATTTCACACTTGATCTGACATCTCTTTCATGGTTTGTATTCAAGTGTAGATTTGTTTGGTGTGAATCATAATAGTCTGAATGGGATTGTACTCTGTTTCTTATTATTTGAGATCATTAATGGGACATTGAAGAAATTTGGTCACTTTGGTTGTTTTTGGCTTTCTCAGATAGGCCTACAAAGTTTATAGTTGTTTCACTAAAACATTATTACTGATTTGTATAGTTATTGCAGAAGTGTTGTAGTTTAGATGGCCTTTGGCAGTTGGTGTATACACTCTATGATATACACGATTCGTTACATGCATGCACTCCTTTTTAAAATAATAGTTGTAGGTGTTGTCTGGAGGGATCTTCTTAATTCAGGCCTATATAGTTTAACTGGCAAGGGAGAAGATGACCAAGAGACTAATCTCTCCAAATGACAGAACAATTGGTAGACAAGAGAGGTAAAGTGAAGATAGATAATGGTGAAAGTAAGGGCAAAAATGCAGATGATGACAGCCAAGGTTGCAGGTTTGAAACCTACTTAAGGAATAGTTGTTTACTCATATGATTCTAAAACCACAATCAAACCTCTACCCATACATAGGTTTATTATTATTATTATTTAAATGGTCAGCTAACATAACAAAAACCTATATATGTCTTATAAATACTGTATGTCAACAGAGGTTAAGAGAAAAAAAGGCTGCCAGTGGGAGAATAAAAATATTCTTCATAAATATTACATGCAGTTCAAGTCAATGCCAGTGCTACAGGGGCCGGGTTGCATAAACATAGCCATTATGTTAAGACAGAGTCTTAAGTTCTAGTATGACCCACAGTTAGTCAAGGGGCAGTCAGTCTTAGTTTTTGGTATCAAATTAGGCCAATCTACATTTTTATGTAACTGATTTAAAAAAGCTATAAACAGTCTTGCAGAAAAAAAAAAATATGTCTAACTTGTAAGAAGTAGAGTGCAGAAGTAGAGTGTCTGAAAAAAAAGTGTCTGCCTTACAAGTGAACAAAGGATAAAGATGAACAGTAGCTTATTGAACATCCGTGAGTGACTCATTCTCTTGTAGAATAGAAGGCACAGAGATAAGATTTGGACAGCAGAAAATACATCTGTGTGGATAGCAGTAGTGAAAATGTCTGCTGTTGGCTATCAGAAATTCCCAGCTACAAAAACTAACTCCTTTCCCATTTCATATTTATCCCTCTCTCTTTCTTGCTCTCCCTCTCTCTGTTGGCAGCAGCACTGGCAGGAGTTTATTACTGTGAGAAATGATGGGGCGGGTTGCTGCCAGACCCCTCTTGTTCACTCAGAAGTCGTCTACGATTGCACACAAGCACCTTTTTTGTGCCTGAGCACTCTCAAAACCACTCGCATTCATGTTCAGCATCACGTGCATACACACACATACCTGCTTAACACACATCTGCCCAGGACAGCACATGGCCTCACGACCTCTCATGGTCTCACTCTATTTCTCTTTCTCTCTCTGGACTGGGGTCTGCTCACCTGCAGGTGTCAGTGTGATTGCCTGCAGAGGGGAGGAAAAGCTTGACCTTTCCTCTCTCATTCTTTGTCTGTCCCCTCCTTGTGCATTACTCTCTCCATCTCTCGCAGCACAGAGGAGTGTAGAGGGAAACTGCCTGACAAAGGCGGAAAGCATTCAGCTCATGTCTCTAAATTATGATAAATTACCCCTCTCTAGCTAGAACACAGGATAAAAGAAAGAAAAAGTAAAAGGGCAGCGACTAAAATCGACTCTGACAATGTCTTTGCCAAGTGAATAAAAAATAGTGTTTTTTTACAGAGGTGTGCCAGGCCTTTTGGCAAATGACGACCCTTTCTTTCCTCTTCCCTTGTCTCCTTTCCATAAAAGGTTAGAAGAATGTGCAGCCTTTATTTAAAAACGATAGTTGGCCATTTTGGCGAACTCATTGCTCTATTCTGAAATGAAGGCTTAGCACTGACTAATCGACATAAAGCACTTCCCTTTTCTCTGGTACTTAACCTGAATCACACGCTTCTTTAGAGCGTTTACTCTGAATGAGCAGAGATAGACAAATACTGTATGTCAGTACAAAGAGTCCTACCTAAGAAAATGTCCCGTTCTTTAGTCCTGACCGGGACTATTGGTGAAAATTATTCAGCCTAATTTGGAGATCATTTTAGCCAATTATACATTTTCTTTTGAAATGCTGATTACAAAGTAATTGTACTTTTTTTAATGTGCAGAAGCAAAAAGTTTGTAAGACATTTCTACTTTATGTTCTGAAGAGTGCAAATATTGTTTGACTCTATGGCACTTTTAGAACAGTGCCGTTTGTCAGAGATGTCAAATCATGGTGTGAGTTTTGGGGGAGGTACTTTCTGTTTGTCTGTGTCATTGTTTTGGAAACTTGTTTGTGTAACCCTAGAGTTTTACACTGTTTTACAGTTTTGTTAGTTATATGCAGTACCATAGTTTCCCTGTAGGGGCCACTATATGAACTGGTTGACTGAGACGTAGATATTGAGAGAAGAAGACTGTTTATAGTTGATACCAGGGGGGCAGTGTTTCGGAAGACACTGAAGCTTCCCTGGGCGCCGCCATTGGCTAGCGGACCCCCACACTGCTGTTAGCATTCCATTGACTCCTATTCATTTTGGCGTCACTTTGACAGCGAATAACTTTACATCTGAGGTGTTTAAAGACACAGGTTTGTCCATTGTTTATTTCTAAAGAAACACGAAAATGTATAAAAGGCTCCATTACCTTCACTCTAAAAAATGCTGGGTTGTTTCAACCCAAACCCGGGTAAAATATGGACAAAACCCAACGGTTGGGTTCGTCCATATTTTACCCAAATTTGGGTTGAAACAACCCAGCATTTTTTAGAGTGTTGTATCTTACGTTATGGCCCCGTAGAAGCAGTTTTTGTAAAAATAGGCTAACGATTGCGTCATAACCGCGCGACTCTGTCGCACAAGTCAAAAAATTACCGTATGGACAGGAAGAGAAGCTCGCAAGCAATCGGGAGGACGTGGAGGCATAAAGTCAAGGGAGAAGCCCAGAGTGATAATAAAGTTGCTCATGCTGCTATAGCTCATGGACAGCTAATACTCACGCTCTCCGTCTCTGCGAGATTCGGAAGGGAATGATTCAGATTTCTCTCGGCACAGCTACTAGAAGACCTACAGGTTGCTCACGTCACATCTACGTCGTCAAGCTCAGTTTGAGCCTGCGCAGTTCGCCTTGCGATCAGGAAGTGAGTGCTTCTAATTGACTTCACTTCTCTCCGTTGAAACCTATGGGGTCGCTGTGTCCAGTTTTATATACTGTCTATGGTTGATACGCACGAGGTGATCAAGTGCTGCTTTTGAAGTGTTACAACTGCACGATTTTCGGACAAAAGATGTCTAAACGTTTCATATAAAATTGTTGAAGTATGTTCATGGGTTTCAAAATGAATTCCCATTGATCTTTATTGAGAAGTAGTGGGTGGGCAGATCGAGGCCTTCGTGAAACAATGAAACAGTTGATGCAAACGTGCCATATTGTGTCGAGGCTTCGAACAATCCGACACCCGTCTCAACGGTGACACCTAGTGGCCACTTGCAGGTGTTGATCTGAAGCAACCTTGACAACGAGTCATTAAAACGTTTTGTTTTTTTATTATTGTATTTTTTCTAATATGTGAATCTTGTAACCTTTAGGCTCCTCGTGTTCCTAAATCTACCTCCATTAAAACATTTCGTTTTTTTTATTATTGTATTTTTCTAATATGTGAATCTTGTAACCTGTAGGCTCCTCGTGATCCTAAATGTTATTTTTATTTATCTATTTATCTATCTATCTATCTATCTATCTATCTATCTATCTATCTATCTATCTATCTATCTATCTATAAATCTACCTGTCTAGGCTATATATATTTTTATCTATGCATCTATTAATGTGTCACTATATGTATACTCTGTCTGTCTCTAGCATATCAGTCAATGTGTAAATTTAAATGTGAGCCTAAATATAACTTAACAAATCGCACTATAAATGTCACTATATATATCACAAAAAAATCCGCTACCTCACAAAAACCAAGGTCAAGATGCGTTGACTTCACTTTTATACAGATGTGCGATTGTGTGGTCTGTTCCGGACCCTGTCAATCAAACACTGATTCCACCTGTCGAAACACTTGTGAAACACTCCAAAGCTTCATTTAGCCGTAGTCACGTGGCCGTAGTTTACATATACATTACAGTAAACTTTACCCTACACACATCAACTTGCGAAGGAAACCAGGAGGACCTTTGGACACTTTATTTTATTTATTTTCATTTTTTTTATTATTATTATTATTCTTGGACCTTTCATGCACAACTCCATTTCAGATAGAGATTGTGTTGGAATGAGACATCAATGCATTACCTTGCTCCCGTAGTATTGGGTTATTAAATGTTCTGTGTACAATGAATGTGCTGGTTGTTAACTGATTCACAGTATTTGGCCTAAAGTTTTTTTTTTTTATCCTCCTAAGAGTCGAACCTACTTATACATATCCAGAGCAATATAACACTTATGGTGTTATATTGACAACTGTTACAGTGTTACATTTGGAAACAGACATTATTTAAGTCTCTCCATATGGTGTTGTTAGCACTTACAGCTTCAATGTGTATTTTGCAGTAAAAGCACATGTGGTTAATGTATGAAGGTAGCATACAATGTGCATTTTAGTGGTGAGGCTTTTGAATCATTTCAGTGACAAGTTCTGGAAATCTGGTCTCTAGAAAGATTTATTCAGTGATTTTGTTCAGTGGCACACGTATCATTACGCTCATTGCTATCTATATCCCAGTAGGGCTGTAACCACATTGGGCATTGAGGGTGTCATGTCCCCCCCATTAATCAGATATGGCCAAAATGGTTGTGTGCCCTAAATGTTGAGGACATGGTTGTCATGTTTTCAGTTTGTCTTTTGATCTGTTTCTCGGGTTCTGTTCATGTTTGAGTTTCTTTGTTGTTCTAATCTGTTAGTTCAGTCATCCTCGTTTCCCACCTGTTTGTCTCCATAGCCACTGATTCGATTAGGTTCCTCACTTCAGGTGTGCCTTGTTTATTAGCTCCTTTGTGTATATAAGCCCTCAGTTTGAGTTAGTTCTTTGTCTGGTATTGTCTTTATATAGTAGAGTGTGTGCATGCATTTTGAGTCTCCTGTTATTGCCTACGTCTTGATTAAAGACTTTAATCAGCCCTTCCTCATGTGTGTGACTAAAACACATCAGGGGTCTCATTTATAATAATTGTGAATGCATAAAGACAGGCCATGAAATAGGCGTACACCACTTCCGACGCATAAGTTGTGATTTATAAAAACATTTGCACACCTGAACGCAAACTCTGACCCATGCGTACGAACGTTTTGGAGACGGGAGCAGTTTTGGCCACACCGATGGTGAACTGGAGTTAAATGTCTTTATGGTCACTTTTAGACCGAACATTTTAAGAAAATGATACAGTACATATACAGAAAGATAATACAAATATAATTTACTCACAAAGCCTATCACTTGAAACAAATATCCATCCCTTCTTATATGTCTGTTGGGCCGTTTAGTGAAACTGACGCATATATATCTAACGGTAGATGAAGTAAAACCGTAATCTTCATTTTGAGTCCTAATCATAAACACAGTGCAATTTCACAATAACAGTTTAAGTAAATAAAAAAATTATATAAACTGTTTTAGCTACTTCTGATATAAACATTTATAATAAATATGAATACTAAATTCTCATTATAGTTACAGTTTTTCTCAGTCGCTTTGGTGCATTTTCTCACATCATTATTTACATTTGCACAACAGTTAGTTTCAACCTCCACAACATTTAGTCATTTGTGCACATCATAGTAGCAGTTTCTCATTCCTTCGAACAAATTGCAAATGCTTTTGGACATGCATCAATTGCTTTCATACAACTCTCTGCTGTTTTCAAACATTATCATTTGCTTATGTCATGTCAGTCAAAATGAACTATACTTGTGAATGCTGAATAGTCATTCCATATAAAACTAATAGTCCTCCTTTCATTGCTTGAGTCATTACATTCAAAAATGTTGAACTAGTTGTCAAAATCTGTCAAGCAAATTTTACAATTTTTTTAAAATCATTTTTGAAAATGTCTCCTAAGTTGAACAATTTATCTTAGGTGAATCTCAACTTTCACTGATGCGAAGGGGTGTGTGAAGCATTTGCAACCAATGATAAGCCACTTCTCTACAATCACTGTCAGAGCTGAATCCCATAAACCCCCCACTTTACAAGCATATATGAACCAAGCAGGACATAGTGTGTACCATTTCAACGCATTCTCATACAGAAATGGAAGGCCAGCCTCGTGGAAGAGGGGTGAGGGTGAGGGTGAGGGGTGAGGGTGCGAGTGGCGGGTGCAGGACGGGGACGGGGAAGGGGAAGAAGACGCCAAGTATCAGGGGTACAATTGTGGATCAATTGTGGGTACAAATGTTAGGGGTACAACAGGGTACAAATGTTGGTCAATCACGGGCCTCACAATGAAACATCTGCTGACTTTGTTAGACACTCTTTACAGGGACATAATCCCTGAGAATGAGAGGGGTCTAACTGGAGACCATCTGAGCAAGCATGTTGTTGTTTTGGATTGCATTGCAAGAGATGATATTCGCTGTGATGTAGATGAAATTATGTGGCCAGACAGAGAGGAACTGCAGTATTGTTTACAGTTGTGCACAGCTCTACCCAAAGGGGAGTTTATGTTTGTTGTAAATAGGGGTGTATTTTTTCTTTTGCACAATGCTGTGAACAAATTAGAATTGCAAAGAGTATATGCAGTAAAAATGTGAAACATTCAGTGTCTTGTAGTTACCTCACTAAATACAGTAATGTGTAACTTTACTGTATTTTTCAAATGGCTGTGCAAATAGTATATAGTGCTGTCTTGAGCATTTTCAGGTAGTGTCACCAATATCTGACTTTTTTGCATTGGAAAACATTTACAGAGTAAACTGTCATAATGAAAACATGACAAAGCCATTTGACTATCTTGTTCATAAGCAATGGTGTCAAGACTTTTCATCTTGATGACACTGACACTTTCATTGACATGAATACTTGCTTTTGAGGAATGAGCTATCCATTTTGAGCAAGTGGACACGCTTTTGCAGGTTATCAACTAGGTTTTGCAGTTTGTACTAATTGTTTTGAGAACTGCATTAACTGTTGTGCAAATGTAAATAGTGATGTGAGAATGCACCAAAGCGACTGAGAAAAACTGTAAACAATTAAATGACATGAAATCATTACTGAGAAGTTACAACAGATGCTTTTGAAAATTTTTCCTGTGGCATGCTGTGTTTTTAATGTTTTAACTACAGAGATAATTGCTTATCATGATAATAGCAGATTATTTTCGTGCAAATAATGCACAGCAAGGCTATCTGTTTCCATTAAAATTATAAATCAATTAAAAATATTTGGCCAGTTGAAAAGATTGAGAAAAACTTCCTCTGAAATGTATTTTATTTGTTTTATTAAAACAAGGCAAGGATTGGCTACTAAATGATTTTATCAATGTAGTTTGACGGCACATACGTATCTCATATTTTCCTAATGTCTTGTACCATTAAACGTGGTATCACGTGGATCAATAAGCATATCGTTAGCCTCATAGCATAATTATCTAAGTCATTAACATTGAAATATGACTTAGGCAATTATGCTATGAGTAGTGTTGTATAAAGTACTAGAAAGCAATACTTGAGTAAAAGTACAAGTATGGTACTAGAAAAAAACTTTGGTAGAAGTAAAAGTTACCTTTTAGAATATTACTTAAGTAAAAGTCTTAAAGTATCTGATTTATACTGTACTTAAGTATGAAAAGTAATTTTCTGATATTTAATGTACTTAAGTATTTTAAGTAAAAGTAAAAAGTTTTTTTTTTTTTTTTTTTAAGGAAGCGGTTAACTTTGATTGTGAACTTTATTGTGGATTTCTTATACTAGGCATACTATTAACTGGTACAACCTGTTGTTGTTTGTGTTTTGTAGCCTGTACTGTACTTGTGTTATCGTTTATCTCCCACTGCATGTACTTTCAGTTAGCTGCTCTACTAAGAAAAAATCAGTCTGCAATAGTGCACTGTTCTGTACAGCCTTATAATTCATTGTATTTTTCAAAATATAATTTTATATTCAGTGCAATAGCCGTATACAGGGTTTTATAAATACAGAGGTCCCAAAAGTGATCTTTCTAGGGGGTTCGGGGGCATATTATTTTTCCACTGTCATTGGCAAAACACATATGTATCTGTGTTAAATAGGAATCCATTGTAATAAAGTTATTCTCATTCTGGGCACAGTATGCAAAAGGCTATTGCTCTACCTGCTCTCCTCTCTCATCTCCATCTCTCGTTCTTCTTCTCTCAGTCTCTTTATCTTTACCTGTAAATCTCCCCTTCCCGAAGATGAGCTTTGCAAACTGATTATTTATGTCGGTCGTTTAAAAACTTCTATCGTAAATCAGCGGTTTAGTTTAACCACTTCACTTGCATCTTATCTCGTGAAGCGTCGCGTTGGGATTCGCGCGCGGCCGCGGCTCGCGCTTCCATGGCGGGTTCAGTTTTGCACCCTCCTTCTTTGGCAACAAACAAGCTTTACGCTGAAACAGAGCGTGTGTCATGCAATCTAGGAGCAGTGATTCGCCAAACCTCAAACCCACATTTCTTCTCATTTTATTTTGTAGTAACGAGTAACGAAGATGCTTAGTGGAAATGTAGCGGAGTAAAAGTATACATTTTATCTATGAAATGTAGTGAAGTAAAAGTAAAAGTTGACATAAATTTAAATAGCGAAGTAAAGTACAGATACGTGAAATTTCTACTTAAGTACAGTAACGAAGTATTTGTACTCCGTTACATTACAACACTGGCTATGAGGCTAACGATATGCAAATTATATGCAGATGAGGATATGCATAGTAAAACTTGATGTTGCAATCTCATATGGTAATTTGTGGGAGGAGACACGGGGTGGAGACACATGTGCGCAGAATCTTCCGCTGACTGGAAATTATAAAGGGAATTTTGTGCAGGTTCTGGCGTAAGCACGGTTTTATAAGTCATATTTTGACGTACGCCACTTTTGGCATTTTTCACATACACTTTTAGTAAGGATCCTACGCAAAGTTTTATAAATGAGACCCTTTGACAGTTACAGCCTTGGTGACAAGCGAGTATTCTTTCCTGTTATAAGTGAACCTTTGAATCGTCAATTTAACCGATAAGTTACAAAACACAGGGTTGGCAGAAAAATTTGCAATTGTATTTTTAATTATATATGCTATTAAAATTCAGTTAGTTTTCAAAGAGTTTATGAACTGCTTGGTCACGAGTCTTGTTTTGACAAAGGAGCATTTTTATTCAGTAGGTCCATCCAATCAAAATGCTCTTTTACAGAACCCACACAAGTGTTGTGCATTTGTGAAACAGTCGTTCTTCGAAGGCAGTGGTTCACATAAAATGCTTGTTCAACTTCAAAATACATGTTTTTTTTTAATGTAAAGAGAGCATCATGCCGTATTTACTGTATACAGCACATGTGTAGGGGAGGACTCCTGTCAGCTGTGTCCAGCTCCACATCTGGGGTCTTTTCGGGTTCATCCAGATGGTGCTTCTCTCTAGGCCACATTGGCCCCCGGGGCCCCTGCCAGAGTACAAGAGCGAAGGGTCGTCATCAAACCTGCTGCATCCTCCTCTGTTCTCTCCACCTCAGACAGATCCCGCTGTGATTAACGGGTAGAGCTCTGTCCCACATCCATCTTGCTCTCACCTCCTTTCCTTCTGTTTTTATGGCTCTGTGTCTTACCCTATCCTCTCCCTGACACAGGACACTTACTTCCTTCACTCATTTTTCTGTGGCTGAAGAAGGAAAATGAGTGAGAGAGAGATCTGTTCCATTTCAGTTTCACAATATCACACAAGTAAGAGTGCTGTTGTTAACTATCAGCATGTTTTAGATTTAACTGCCAACCGCATGATTGCAAGTGTGATTTTGCTTTTATAGTTCAATAAACATGATGTTAATATTAGGTACTTTCACAAGGGGTAGATCTATTATGGTTTGTGGTTGCGGAGCTGCCACTGGCACAGGAAATATGCAGGTAGAGGGAAGAATGTATTCTGCTCTATCAATCCTAGAAGTCTCATAAGTGCAGAAACGAAAACAATAAGGCCGCATTTACATTACATGGTTCAAGTGACCCAATTCCTATTTTTTCCTCCCATGTGGCACAGATTGGAAATGACCCACAAAGGTGTAAGCAGGAAAAAAAAACACATCCGATATTCTCAGATCGGTTTCAGGCCTCATTCATATTTGGAAATATGGATATAAATCAGATATGTGCATTTGCGTCCATGTAAGTCCAAATGACACACTTCATATTCACTTTCAGTCTTGTGGACTTACAATGGCTGCCGTGTTTGCCTGTCCGTTAAGTCCATGAGACCGTAGGGTGTCCCATTCGTCACTTTAGGTTTCAGAAGGGTGCTTGCGGTCGATATGCACCCTTGATGATTGATGAGCGATTACAGCAGTGATCATTGCTACATTTGCCCAGGCTGCAACAAGGGCTCTCCTCTTTATTCTCTGCCTTAAGAGATCAATGTGTTGCTGACCTTAAAGATGGTGTGGAAAACAAAAGCTTCTATTATCATTTTGACTGAGTCTATTACAAATCACACAGTTTTTACTTCCTTGTCAGCCTTAGCTTTTTCGGTTCAGTACATCTACCTTGGGTTGTTTCGCCATGTGTATAGTGTAAAATTGGATATAGTCAACAAATCGGAGTTGAGCATCAAGACAGTATAAATGCAGCCTATAAACTTAAAAATCAAGCATAAACTACTTCAAGAATTGAATGATTTAGATATTTGAATTATCTTTACAGTGCCCAGGGATCTGGATAGATCTCAAACATGCAGTGTATGTGAGACAATCAAAGAATATTTTATGAACTATAACACTGTAAAGAAACATATATCTAAAAACAGAAAGTTTTCCAGAGCTTTCCATTTACTGACTTCTGCACATGCCAATTTATTTATCCATCCAAAATGTTCCTTCATTAAAATGGACTGCCTGTTTCTTTGCCCGGGTTTTTGCAGGTTTATTAAGTCACCACTAGCCTGGGAAAACCCAGACCACTTCCGGCAAATTTAGATTTGCTCTGCAAGTGGGTCTGGCAAAGAGCCCATTGAAACCCATTTCCAGTCCGTCGAAATCGCGGCACCAATCAGAAAAGTTGGGGCGGGCTTTACACGATGACGACAGAGCAGAGACGATGACGCAGATTTTGTACATTACAAAGATGGATGCCGCCGTGGAACATCACAACATCACTCGTTCGAATCAGCTATCGCGTCTGTTTCAAGCGATTTAAAATTGTCATTTTCGTTAACACAAACAGAGAATTGCTGAGAGTCTCGAGATGTTTCTCCGTCGCTCTGCATACGTCATGTCATTCATCGCTCTGATTGGTTTTAGATCTTTCCGACGTCCGTTGGTGACGCCCCTGTGGAAATGAATTGTCTATGGAGCTTTGCCAGACCCTAACTCAGTTACAACTGAGAGTGGTCTGGGTTTTCCCAGGCTAAGTCACCACTGGTCTTTCACGATTTTCCGACTAAATTAAGTTGAGGCTAAAGATATTTCTTAGACTTGATTTTCTAATGTACAGTATGTATTCAGTGGGGTAGGAGGTAGACTCCAGCTACATTTGTTCAGGATATAAGATGTTTGGAATGAGAAACTGTCTTATCTCCATATGACTGAGTCAGATTCATTCATGACCACCTTCAACAGATGCACACACAATCTGCCTCCCCATCCCATAATTCTATCATTCTCACATATGGTTACATGCATATATGTTATGTTTTGATTATATAATTCAATATAATCAATCACTATAAATGGTATTTTATTTGGATTTTGTTTTTTATGTGTGTATGGGCAGAAATAATGAGGATGCACTATACTGAACGCTGTGCACAGTACTTTTGAAAATGTGTCATTGCGATACTTTGCTGCCACCCATAATGTTTAATTACTGTAGCTTACGAGTCTAGTGTCTAGGGTGAGTCTAACATTTATAATCAAAACAACCAGAAAGAGCTATGGAAAGAAAGAAAATAAATATGCCAGTAAATGTTCATTAAATATGCAACATTTCAAATTTAAATTGCCTGTCATAAAGACTAGACAGGTAAAGAGAGAGAACACCGTAGCATTTCGTGCTATTTAAATTAACATTTGTTTCTCATTCTCCTTCTATGTGACATCAATAGATATGATAACAGACATATGAAAACATAAAAGTTCTAGCCCTTTTAATGTCAACTATTTTAACACTATTATCTTTTTTTTTTTTTTTTTTTTTTTTTTTAGCGTGCACTTTTGTGGTTGGCTTTGATACATTTCCTCAAGCCATTGATGTGTGTCAATTGAATTTCCAGCATGTGTTGTTGGCGATCTGTTTTTGTGTCTATCAGTTCTGTTTTCCTCACAGATCTCTCACACACAGAACATGCTCAGCCTTGTCATTCTGTCAATAACAAATCCAACCAGGAGAGTCTCTATGGTAACCGCAGCATGACATGCACAGGGCGATACAGTCGAGACACTGGATTCGGGAAAGAGTGACTAAACTTGCCCACCATTAAAGGTCTGTTCACTCTATTTCTCTCTCTGAGAGCTTTGAGACCAGTTATTACTGATCCAAGACACACACACACATACACACACACACACACACACACACACATCAACTATGTTCTTTGAAAGAGAAAATACAGAAGAATGGACAGAGTTTAACAGAGAAAAAGCAGGAGAGGGAAATGAAAGTTTTCATTAAGAAGGCATCCTTTAATATCCCGGTGCTTTCTTCATAATCCATGCCTTTCATGTGTTGAATGCATTTAAAGAGGTTTTATCTGCTCTTTGCATTAGCAATTAATTAGTAGAGAGGAACATCATACGACACAGAGCGAGAGAGAGCGAAAACCAGCAAAAAAGCTCTGCCGTCCTTTGTTTGCAGCTCAGCTGGGGTAACTCAGAGAGCTCTAAAGAACCTTTCAAATTTCCCTTCTCATCTCCCATACAGAGAGGATGGCATTACCCATCATTCTTAGTCTAGCACAGTCTCAGGGCAAAATATAGAAATAAGACAGTTCCATGTTAAAGGAATATTTAATCCAAACATGAATATTCTGTACACTTATTCAGCCCCATGTTGTTTCATGCGAATTTGGTGGCTGAACACGTCCTGTTATTTGTGAATAAACTCAATGTGTATTTCATTCATGAATGAAATAAACAAATCAGGCATCTTGTTTGTGAAAGAGTATCTGCTGATCAACTGGATGAAAGGGGTTACACTACCGTTTAAAGGTTTTGAGACAGTAATCTTATTTTATTTAGTTAGTTATTTGTTTGTTTATTTTTTTTGGAAAGAAATGAATACACTGATTTAGCAGGGACACGTTAAATTGATCAAAAGTGACAGTAAAGACATTTATAATATCAAAAATAATTATATTTCAAATAAATGCTGTTCTTTTGAATTTTCTTTTCATCAAAGGATCATGAAATTAAATATAGTAAGGTTTCCAATCAAACATTAAGCAGCAAAATTGTTTTTATCACTGATAATAAAATAATAAAAAAAATATTGAGCAGTAAATCAACATATTAGGATTTCTGAATGATCATATGATATTGACGACTGGAGAAATTATGTTGAAAATGATTTCAAATTGTAATAATATTTCACGATATTGCTTTGTGATATTACTCGTTTTTTACTGTATTTTCAATCAAATAAATGGAGCCTTTGTGAACATTAGAGACTTCTTTCAAAAACCATAAAAAAATCTTATATACCCCAAACTTTTATGTCGATAGCTTGAATCAGACATTCTCATTCAAAACAATTACAGAATGACTTATTAAAATTTGGGTTTCACTTTATTTTGATGGTCCCTTTAACACATTCTGTTGACTAGAAGTAACATTGCACAGTTAGTTACATGTCTACTAACTATCTTTAGAGTATTACTAGGGTTAGAGTTAGGGTTAGAATAATTTGACATGTACTTGCAAACTTACTTATAGTCAGTAGAAAGTCTGTTGGAGGACCAACACAATAAAAGTTAGCAGATATTAAAGAGAGTTAGTTGATATGTAGTTTTAAAGATACTTAGTCAACAGAATGTTCAAAAATACCCTTGACTACACCGATTACAGATGAAACTGTCAACCAAATGTCAAATATCTTTTCTTTTTCTCATTGGCATACAATTTAAGATTTGAGCACCTCTGACTTTCATCATGAACAAGCATTGTGGTGTGTAAGCATAAAAGCAGCAATATACCTTCTCCAACAAAATTGCTAGTTTGAATGCAGTAATCTTGTTTGTCTTTCCTTTCTTTGCAGCAGTTTCTTCTCCGGAAGACATTACACTCAGCTTGTGCTAATGTATGGCATTAGCAGAATGTTTCTGGTGTGATCTGAGGGTATATGCAGGACAAAATCCTACCTCTCAACCTCTGACAGCACCATGCTTTATCATTTCTGTGCATAAAAAGTCCCAGTGATTTAAACAAAGTCAGTGTTGCCCATCAATATGTAGGGTTGTTTTTTTTTTTGTTTTTTTTAATGCAATCATACACTATATGGGAGTAGTGAAAAGCATATTTTTCTTAAGGTGTGCCTTTAAGCCTCGTTGTACCCTATGCTGGAGGATATTTGACATTACATAATTTAAGCTAAATGCCAACGCTTACATGCAAATGCAAACAGGTAATGTTAAAGGGATCTGTATATAGGATTGTCTTTCTTTGTGAATTGGGATGCAGCCTCAGACTCTAGTAGTGAAAGAGAGAGACAAAAAACAGAATGTGTGTTAATGTGCGCAGTCACCTGAGGCCTGACGGAGGACAGGTAATTTCAGGCTAGTGATTACAGCAGCCTGACTCTGATAAAGTGAGTGTTGTTTTACGCCAGCGCTATCAGAGGGAGCCGTACCGCTGTCTCAGTCTAACAAAGCGGAGAAATTAGAGCCCCGAATCGGCCCCTACGCAAAATAACAACCACACAACATGAGACCTGTAGTACAACACTGACCCAGGTTAGAATGTATTGACATGGGAATTGTTTACTAGGAAAAAACAACAGAAAAACAAGACAGCTAGAGACTCAAGCTGTAGAAAAACAATGAAGATAAATGCATGCTTGCTACCTCGGGTGGTTTGAGGGGGTTTCAGACTAACAAGTATGCACCAGGCAGGCAGCATGGGTATTTAATGTTTCTTACCTTTTTTTTAATTACTCCATGTTTTTTCCCCTATGTTTTGGTCTCACCTCCTGATCTGGAAACAGATTTACTTTTTGTGTCACATTCTACTGAAGAAAACTTAATGGACTGAATTCTGGGATGGTAGTCTATCCAGGGAAATAAACACTCCTTTAATAGCAAAAAAACCTGTAGCTTACCTCCCGCTGCTGTTTCATTAACTTCAAGGCTAAACTCTAAAAACAATGCTGTGTGTGTGTGCGCGTGCGTGTGTGTGTTAAAGACGCTGGGAGAGAAACTGTGAAACAGGGAAGTTCAACTTGCATCTCTGATAAAAGTAAATAGCCAAGGGCTTCCCTGCATGGGTAAAGATTAAAACATCAAAACTAAACACCCTCGCTATCTAACTTCAACATATTTCTGCTTTGTTACATATTTTCATCAAACACACAGATGTAACTGATATGGCAACATTTATCCTGTCAATTTCTTTATTTTTTAGTGGAAAGACTGAGGCCAGCTGTGACTTGAGGAAGTTGTTACAAGGGTTATATACAGTATCAGTAACCAAACCATTACGCCTATGGAAAGTTCTCATAATAATAGAAATGTGTGTGTGCGTGTGTGCGTCTGTGTGGTTCAGGTATTCCCAACGTTGTATTGACTAAATGTCCCTATATAAGGATAGTAAAACATGTAATTTTTGACGTTGTGGGGACAGCATTTTGGTCGCATGAGAAAAACATCTTATGAATCATATAAAATTGTTTTTGTTTGTTTATTTTATAAATTATAAAGTACAAAAATCTTTATGTCTATGGAGAGTCCTCATAAAACACAAAAAGTCAATGTTTATGGGTGCTGTGTGTTTGAGAAATGAGAAAAGGGTGAGGGGTGAATATTTGTGTATAACAACTATTCAAGTGGGGGTGTTTAAGAAAGGGGCGTTTTGCTGATGGACAGGCAGGTGTGCATACATTCCTATCCATGCCTCCCAACACATCAGGCGACCATCATGCTCATATATCAGACAAAACACAACATGGCTCTAAGAGTTCAGCATTCTAGAAACCTCTAGAGTAGTTTAGAGCAGAACGATGCTTACATCTTATTTTTCAATGAATCTTTGATTTGATTGTAATGCTACTTATTAATAATCAGCATTCACGTGCCTTATATTTGAGCGGGTTTTCTTTTTGAGATGGAGCACCGAGACTGAAGTGTTGACAGTGGGTTGTGCATTGTTGACGAAAAGCGTGCAGCGCACCAAATCGCATTTGTAAAACAGGACCTACCACAGTCAAGACCGTAAGCGTTTAACCTGTCTCCCTAAGACATCTCTCCTGAAAGCCAACTCAGTTCACACCTGCATCTAATCACATGTGCAAGCACATATGCTCACAATCCCCCAGTTCACTCCTGATTGGAGGGTGTGTAGCTGTCAAATTGTACGTCTGTGAAGCTCTCGGCACCTGCTGTGTTTGCCTGGGGTTTACTGGGACAAACTGAGATACAGAGAGCTTACATTAACATAAATAAACATAATGCAAGTACATTAACATTAATTGATCTCTTATGTCTGTGCTTCATTAGCCATCACAGCCATAGTTGTTTAAACTTGGAATTCTGTAAACAAGTTATAGGTTTGTTCTTCAGGATGTCATAATTTATATCACAGGCACACTAGTTATTTAAAAGACTATACAACATTACAATATGCACAATAATCAGCAACTTTAATTTCCTTTTGTTCTCGGGAAGTTTAGAGCTTTAGTACTTACTATAGTATTTACTTTAAAGCTGCAGTCCGTCGTTTTTCCTCTTTGTCGCCATCTCTGTTCGAAATCTGCAATTGCAGTTATTCGCGGAATTATTAACTGTGCGTGGGTAGTAAATCGGCATGAAACAGCGCGGATGAACACAATTTATTGAGGAGAACCTGTCGCTGCCGCGTCGCTGTGGATACTGTACTGTCATCAGCAATCTCAGAGTATACTTTTTGAAAGTGTCAACATTAGAATTTTCTTCGGAAAATGTCATCTGAACAAGTAAGTAACATTCACTTTTGTTCTGACCAAATTCGGGGGGTGGGGGGAAGCATTGCAGTAGGCTATATCATGCTGATTAAATCTAACGATTGCTTATATCACGTCAAAACGTGAAAAATATATTTTTTCTGTAGCCACTCTGAAGTCCGAAGTCTTTGGGTTTTACAACTGGTGAATCTCCACTTGTCACTGGTGATTGTCGCTTTAAACTTTCGGGATCCGCCATACCAAGTGCTAAGCTAAATCTCCACCTCCATCATCCACACACGCTAGCCGGGACTCCTGCTCTATGTGTACAGAAGTGACGTAATGACGCAAAGACATGCTCGAAATTCCCGCGGAAATCCACCAGTACCACTGGAATTAAAATTATTATTACAAGCTTACCGTTTTGAATCGAGGTAAGGCAAGCTGATCGTTTTGAACACTGGCTGGTTACGGTTTTTTTCAAAAATGTCTTTTTTGATATTTTTAAACCCAAAAAAGTGCCGGACTGCAGCTTTAATTTAAGGCCACATATTATTGTGGTTGATTTTAGAGATATTAATTAAAACGAAACATATAGTTTTCGTATTTTGTCTTTGATATATTTATTTTTATGAAATTGTATTTATTTAAAGTGCCCCTATTATTATTGTTTGTTTTTTTTGTTTGTTTTTTAATATTAGCTTTTATGCAGTGTGTAATATAGCTGTTTGTGAATGTAAAAGGTCTGCAAAGTTTTAAAGATCTAAGTGCACAACAAAAAAGTTATTGTCTCCTAAAATAACGAATCGATTCTAAATTGCTGAAACGAGTCGTCAACAATTCTAGTCTCACTTCCTGTTATACCTATGTAACAAATTTACATGATGCCAGGTTGTCATTGTCTGCCCGCACACAACGTCTACTTTGACCCAAACAATGTAGTTGTAGCTGAGGCATGAAAGAGTTTGGTTCGTGTTGTTGACCACTTTGCATGCTCTTCAAAAGAATGAGGACTCGAATTGAGACGGAAAAAACTACGCCATCGCTACTGTTTGTATCACTGTGTATCAAGCGCTGAAACACAGCCTTCGGAACTGAAATTCAGATATTGTAATAGGCATTTTGTTTCCAAGTTCCAACACACGCTGAAAGCAGTAAACCAATCACAACAGACTGAGCCATCTGACCAAAGATCTGACCAAACAGAGCAGAGTAGTCTCTCGGAAAAGGTTGAGAAATTAAATCTTAGAACAAACCATTTTCAGACTTTTTAAAGAAATTAGGTGACGTACAATGTATATTGTACATGTATAAAAACTAAAACTTTTACCTCGGACGCATGTAAAGCTATTGTAGCAGACCAAAATTAGGAACCTTTAAAATAGCATAATGGGGGCATACAAAATGGGAAATTACTTTTCATATAAACCATTTAACAGTTATCTGCCATAAAATAAAATGAACATTGGCTTATCGATACCGGCAGGAATTTAAAAATCAGTGCATCCCTAATTAGAACAAACTGAATTTTGTTCTATGTGCTATTTAAAATGCATAATCACATAGCACCAGGACAATAAGTAACACTATTTTAAAATTCAGGATCAGATAACACTCTTCCAGGAGTAGGACATCAATCTGTTAAATAAACGTGTTCTTTGTTCTCATTTACAGCAAGTTTGACAGGACTTATCAAAACATTTCCACAATTAGCCCTAACTCTTTTCACAATAGTATAATGGAACAATGGTAAAAAATATGTGCCTACTCATCTCTCTCTCTCTCTCTCTCTCTCTCTCTCTCTCTCTCTCTCTCTCTCTCTCTCTCTCTCTCTCTCTCTCTCTCTCTCTCTCTCTCTCTCTCTCTCTCTCTCTCTCTCTCTCTCTCTTTTCACTCCTTATTTTACTTCGATTGTTTTCATAGTCAGTAAATTAATGGGTTTCTAGGTTGTCAGACTCTTATTAATTATAAACTGTACCAATGTAAAAATTAATGATCGTCCAGACTCAGTCGGAAGCCAAACTAACGTACCAGCTCTCGAGACTAAGGCTCTGCCGATACTCTTTTGACTAATAATTGCTGTTATGGCAGTCTGATTTATTTACTTACCTGTGTCAGAGAGACAAAATGACAAATACATAATAAACACTGGAAACATAATAAACACTGCAAGGAAAGAGACATACAAGCGCGCCACAGGATGGTGAGAAGGTACTAGAAATCCCTCCCGGCTTTGCGGCTTTCAGTGTACTGAAAAACCCTAAATGAAAACTGAAAAGTCTTCTTTCTTTCATGGGGAAAAAATAAGGTTGGAAAGGAGGGGGTGGTGGGGTGAAAAAAAAATGTGTTCAACACACAAAACAAGAGTGCATTTCATTTAGCTGTTAATTACTCTAATGGAGTCCTTTTGTTGGCTGCAGTGATGGCAGCAAGTGGGGAAGAGAACGAATAGAAGTGAAGCAGAAGTTTCCATTGTGTCCCATGAGCTCCAGGCTTAGAGAAGCAGGGCTGGTAATTAGTTTAGCCCTCTTCGTTTCACTTTGCACCAGGAGAGGGTCTTTAGTCGAGACAAAAAAAGCTCTGCCTTTACGTAGTTCTCATGCCACTGGTGGGGGGAGGCTGCATTGAGTCCCTGCTGGTAAAAGCCAAGGTAGTAGCTATGGAATCAGTTCCAAAGCCTTTGAGATAGGTTAGGAGGCAAGAACTTACCACCACCCCTCATGACATGAAGGGGTTCATGAAAGAAATGCCTGAATTAGATGCTTAAAGAGGTGAGAAAGAGCACTTTTTTATGTGAACAATAGAAGAGAGGAAAGCCTTTCTAGAAATACTGAATGCAATTTATGTGGTGTGAATCTGATTATGTGAGTGCCATCTTACTGCAGAGTATACTTGTTACCGATAGAGAAGATGTGGCCACAGGGAAAATCAAAAATGAGAACAGAGAGAGAAGGGAATTCCTTTACATTACAGAGAATGGGTGCCTGCGGACATTTCTGATATGCAGTATCTGATCATAGTGGGCAGAAGGAGCTGCTTAGGCAAAAGGTCCGTGAGAATGTATTACTTTCTCAGGATTGAATGATTCCAGAAGACTTGTAGTAACACACTCGAATCAAATGGACTACTGTACTTTTATATGCTTATTTTTACAATAATCTCATTTTTTTCACAAATATCTTATCTGGTAATAGGCTTATTTTGTAACCATATAACCATAATAGAACAGCCGCTGATACAGTAGTAACATTCATTTATTCATTCATTCATTTTAGGGGGGCTCAGCCCCCAATGAGGGTAACACTTTAGTTTAGGGTCTAATGCTTACTATTAACTAGTTTTTATTAACATGGCAGGATTTTATAATCACTGAGGTCCTGGATGTGAGGTAGGCTAGTTAGGGGGTTCGAGGGCTCCCCCGACAAAATTTTGATTTCTCTGATCTACATATGTGCATTTTAAGATGTTTTGAAGGCCAAAAAAAAATGGATAACAACAGGTTTAAAACCATGTTAGTGGGCAGCTGATTATTTTTCTCTCCTCAACAGCATCACACTCTTTTTCTCTTTGTTTTTCTCTTGCCCTGGCTCTTCCTCTCCTAAAGCTGAGCTTTGACTGATATAGGCTTTTCATTTTTGTCTGTCGGTGAAGAAAGTAAGTATAGGGTAAACTTATAGGTTGATTTATGAATAATTTTCTTAGACCGCGTTACTTTACTGAAAGTGACTAGGAAAGCTAGGTAATACATTTATTAAATTAATTCACAATATGTAGGCTACACATTCATTATTGATCTTATGCCTAACACAGGGCCGTAGACAGGGCTTTATAATCAAAGAGGTCCTAAATTTGAGGTTGTTAGGGGGTTAAAAAAATGTATTTCTCTGATATGTGCATTTCAAGACATTTGAAGGCCAAAACAAGAATAAGACATAGATTTAAAACAATGTTAGCGGGCATTAGATTATTTGTCAATACCTGCTCTCGCCTTGTCTCCATCACCCTTTCTTTTTCTCTCAGTCTCCTCATCTTGCCCTGTCTCTCTTCCTCTCCTAAACCTGAGCTTTTTTTAATTTACTGAAGGCTACAAATTGTATTATATTCATTCTCAACATGTACACATTCATTATTAATCTTGTGCCTAACATGATGAAAACAGCTTTGTTAATGTTTCTTGTCCCCTCACAATGACAGTAAACTAATTATTACATTACATGAGTCACGTTACATAGGCCTATTTTCAGTTCAAAATGGAGAAATTAGACAAAAGTTTATTAGTTTGCCCGATTATTTTTGGCATTCGTTTAACATTTATGACCAAAAAAAAATGTTGAATATGAAATGTTTAGTTTAGCTACTTGCATCTTATCTCGCACTTTACCAAAAACTGAAGCGTCGAGTCTCTCTGCTAAAATTCGCAATCAGCAGCTTCTGTGAACATAAAGCCCGCCTACTTTGATTTGATTGGTCATCTCAAATATTCTGACATTGACGAGCAGAGACAGACTAATGAGGCTCAGATGAACACACACACACCCTGTCCTCTGTTTCTGACGTGCGCTCTGCTCAGCGCCGCTGTGGATTAAAGATGAAGAACTCGCTGTATCTGATTAAGACTAAAGCGAACACGAATTTGTGTAGCCTACACTGAATCACAAATGTTTAGGTCTGTAGCCCCCCCTAAAAAAGGGCCTAGTGACGCTTCTGCTAACATTGATGATGCAATTATTAGGTAGGTAGGGATTTGACGCTCAGAAGTCAATGAGCTGTCCCTCAAAATAAGCAGAACACATTCTCACACAGAGACACATTTTATTTGGTGAACTCCTCCTCTGTCTTTCTTCTGAAAATACCGTCTATCCACTTTGAGTGGCACTAACCACCATCTTTTTCTTTTCTTGTCTCTTAATCCATGTCAGAGTTCCTCACAGGTTTTCTTCTCAATCACCGCTTGTTCTTTATTGTGGTTCTTGAGAGGTGGTCGTTTACACCTCGCTGAGCAAGCTCAATGCCTTTCGCCCCCATGGCTGCCATTTTGTTCGACCCATAGACCTGTGTGAATGAACTCCCTTCTCCTCTTGCCCTGTGAAAGAGAGCACTAAATCTCTCTCGTCTAATCACGGTGCTGCAGCGCGGATGGATGAAACTGAGGCCGTCCCCGTCTTTGTTTGTGCCCCTGACCATCTTGATACGGCTGGCATTTTCTGGCACCGTTTAAAGCCCAGAGGCTTTTTAATTTGCTCTCTATTGACTCTCGCTTAATTGGGTTTGTTGGCGGCATCCAGGATTCGCTCCTAAGTTCAGAGATGTTAAACCCAAATTGTATTCGCAGACATACACAAAAGTACGTCGCCACCCCAACCAGGCAAAACCTAAAAGCCCCCTGGGAGAAATGCTAACGGAAAGGAATGGGGAGGAATAGTGATAAAAAAGAGATGGCGAAAGGGGGAAATTGAGGAGATGTGGGTCTTTGAGGAATTTAAAGCAATTAACCGACTCGCTCAGAAATTGATTTTATGTGTTTTGTTTTTGTGTGGCTTTTTTCTTGTCCTTGGATGCCTTTTGCTACTTTTGTATGGTTTCACGTGCACATTTGTGTTTTTTGTGCAAATTAGGGATCACAATTATGACAAAGTTGTCAATTATTATGTGATTTGTTGAAGAAACATTTATTCCTTGTCCTTGCTGAATAAAAGTGTTAATTTCATTTTCTTTTTTTTAAGACTTTTGAATGGTAGTGTAAATGCCTCTGATTTGCCACTGCAGTCATATGCAAAACAGAAAGGTCTGTGATTGGTTATAATGCTCAACTAGTTTAAAAAAAAACACATCCACCGAGTTATGCAGTATTCAACACTTGGTTAACAGCAGCAAAAAAAAAAAAAAAATCATTGAAAAAATAATTGTAATCTTGATTTCTGATTATTTGTGCAGCTCTAGTGAACATTTGAATATGAAAGTCTGACAAAAATTAACCAAATTATTGGTAGTAGCAGTGTCAACTGAAATACATATTCTCTTCTAATGCAGGAACGCAGATGTGAACGTCCCTCTATCTGTGTGAACATGGATAAAAACGAAGCCACTCTACATGAGGACTTTTTAAAGTGAAAATCTGAAGAAAAAAAAGTCTAAATTCTCTGAATATCTTCCTCTTTCCTGCTATCAATATTTGATGGAGCCAGTTTTGACATCTACACTAAAGGTGATACATTTATATGCCAAAAGCCTCACAAACATCCAAGGACCAGAAGTGTTTCCTTCATCTCTGCGTGTGTGTGAATGAGATGTCCTGCTCTTTACTGGCCTTAGCGACTGCAATAGCTCCTCCGCAGCATCGATTTCTCATACACACACACAGCCACACATAGTCCAGATAATTCTGCAAATCCGGCCAATGCAGGCGGTATATTGGGAATCTGATTAAACGGTGCTATGCGCATCAGTGCCGCTGTCTAAGCTACACGTTCAAAGTGCTCACAAAATGTGTCTTTCATGCTATGGTGCATCTGCCTGGATAACACTATTGGCTTCACATCAGCACAAGAGCAGGAGGAGAACAGTGGATTAGCTCACAAAGCAAGCCTTTTCTATTACTGTCCTTTTTTCCCACAATCTATCTCTCTCACCCACCTATTTCATACACCTTTTTCTCTCTACAAAATGTCACACCTATTTTCCCGCTTGTTGCATTCCTCTTTCTATGTAGTTCCCTGTTTCTTTCTCTCTCTGGCCCAGCAATTATGCCCTAAACTCACCTTACCCAGGCGGTCAGGATGAAATTGATTTGCCATTATGTTCAAGTTCAGGTACCTCTGGCGGCCCTTCAGCATGGCTGTGGTGGTTGAGAGTAGGTAGCGTGTATATGCCCTAGGCTGTTTTCTTAGACTATGCTAGCACCTTCTCAAATTTAGGAAATAACCAACAATACAAAAATAAAAAGAAATATTATGTGATGTGAGATTAAAAAGCAGTGTTTCTTTTACCTCCCTTGAGCTCATGTTGACTTCCTCTGAAAAGTGGTTTATATATTATATTTTTTCTTAATGTTTCAGTTTTGTACTGTCAATTACTTTTCAATCCAGGCACATTGGAAAAATGTGCCTATGCTGACATTTCTTGAAAATTATTTTATGTCATGTCTTGCGATACTTTCAAAGGGAAATGTCCAGTGAATGACGCTTAAAGCATTTTATCTGAAACAGGTTGGTTGCTGTATGTATCACAGTAGTTCGGAAATTAAATGTCTGTCACCTTTCCTGTAACAGTTCTTAAAGTAAACATTATTCTTGGAACATTTTAATAATCTAAAGAACTCTTTTTAAGTTATTTCATTTAGGTGGATTTTTTTTTATTAACACCTTGGAGAAAAACTCTCTTGCAGAGACCATAGAATTTCCTGTGAACCATGAGACGGGGGGCCCGCCCACAAGTGATGATGTCATAAGTGAACCTTTGTAGTAGGGTGTAATACTAAAAATGTTCCTATTTGTCATGAATTTCTCAAAAATGCTTACCGTATATCATGCCAAACACACAAACGAAATCTGCTACATTATGCATTAAGTATATCTGGTAGCTGATACCGTGTTGCTAAATACTCAGTTTGAGTCTAGTATTATACTTGAAACCTCCACCATGGACAGCAAGCTAAATCTGTTTTATTTCATTCCACTTTATTAACCAAAAAAAAATTGGATAAAATAGTACATTTTAGATTTTTAATTGATAATGTTGTTATATTGAATTGAATATATTTAAAAGCAGCATTTATATATCTACCATATATGTGTTGCAGAAACCATTAGAACGGAGCTATATTATCCAGTAATATACTAGGAACTTTGCTCTTATCCCCAAAAGTTGTCTGTTGGACACATTTTTTGCAATTTATTGATTGGCAGACAGTTGTAATTGGTCAACAGTAAACAGTAAGACAGTACCAGAGGTCAGAGGTCCTATAGCTTGCAGCAGTGACAACACAGACATCTCAGAATGAATGCTGGTCTGATTACAGAAATGAAAAATAAACAGGCTGTACTGTAAATAGAGAAACTGAGGCACTGACATTTTGCCCCCTCTCACTCTCTCTCTCTCTTTCTGCCAGCTACTTTTACACAAACATGTACACTTGTATAACATAAAAAACATAACATAAAGAAACCCTATGTGCGTGTATGATTTTTCCATCAAAAAAAAGAAAAAAGAGCAGGATCTTTTGTTACTCTGTCCAGATTCTCTGGAGAAAGTTGACTGAATACCTTCAGGCCCAGTCAGAGAATAATCATGATGTTGCACCAGAGGGCACCACAGGTCAAAGGTCAAACTAATGGACATGACCTTCACTAGAAACTTATACAGCCAAAGGCTTCTGCCCACTCAATCTGATAAGAGTCCTGTAATCTTTACCATTAACCATAGATATGAATATTCAGTGTTTATCATAACACATATATACTGTAAACTAACAGACTAGAGAAACATGTTATTTTTGTCTGTAGCCAATGAGACAGTCATAGAAAGGCAATTCTGCAAGACCCTCTCAAACACACACATACACACACCTGGTTTCCCATCATTGTACCTGTCAGCCTCTTCAAGCCAGCCTCAGGTCTTAGCTAGTGATTTCAGGAACTCATTAACACTCTGGTGTGTTTGTGAACAAGAGTCTCTTTCCAATGTGAGATGTTGCTAGAGGCAAATAAAACAAGGTGAGATACTTAGTTGGAGTCACTGAACACTAAGCTATGAGCATGGACTAGGACAATTATACCATGTACAATTGCTTACTGATGTTTTGCCATTTATCTGGAAATGAAGAATACATTTTCAGACAGAAAATAAACTTATAAAGATGGCAGCTGTGTCAAGCCCACTTTGATTTAAACTAAGAATACATTGTGGAAATATGTGATTCAACTTTTCTTCTTACTTGGAACTGCACTCAAGATAATTCAGCAACACTCAATGTGTGTAGTTGTGCTCAGTGTTACTGGCTTTTTTTATAATTGTTATTTATTTTTTTAAATACCTTTGAGGAACATGTTATTACCTTTGGTTTTGTGTCTATATAAGGGATAATGTATACATCCATCTGGGTTTTCTCTCAAAATAAACCCCTGGCGGAGGGGTCTTGATCAGCCTGAAGGGGGTTTATTTTGAGAGAACAACCGACTGGATGTACATAATCCAGCTTATTACACGGCTACATGCCACAGAAGTAAATAATTAGACACAAAATATCTGAGGTGAAATATTTTATTAGGTATTTAAACGCAAAGCTTCCGCGGAGAAAGCCGTTGCAGCGCGGAAAGTTCAAACTAAACGGACATTTAAGAGATATGGTATACAGTCATACCACTTATTACACAGCATTTCACCACATAAATAATTATGGAGATAAGAAATATTGATTTCAGATTAAATTTGTTTAAAATCGTTTCTATCTTATAATCCAACCGTGTACAAATCAATCGTCTCAAAATGGCAGCAACTGCATTTGTATGACACAAGAGAGAGTGAGTCCATTACTGGATGGCATAATTAAATACCTGTACACAAAATATTGATTCGACTGATTTTTAATAATTTATTAGCTCACCAAAATGCAAAACTTCCATGAATAAAAAACGTTCCTACTGTAGCAAGTGTTCGCTGTTGACTTCTGTAACCCGGATGAACCTGCGTTATCTTTTTTCAGCGGTTGTTATCTTGGAATAACATACCGCTGAATGGCGTGATTGACCAATCAGAATCAAGTATTCCACAGAGCCGTGTAATAAATATTGCATATACACCAAAACATTTAAAAAAAAATATTAGATTTGTGCTCAAAATGAGCAGAAACAATTTGCCAATGGATGAGAATAATAATGTTCATTCGAGAAGTATATTCTAAGACGAGTAAATAATAATACAATTAATAATAAGTAAATAATAATACGATATTGCCAACTCTTTCCAAGGATTGCTTTGGCATTCATTGATCTGATGGACTGAGTGGTACTTTGAGTGAAATAATCTGCACAAATCTTCCTGCCCATCATTGCTTTATCCCTGTCTGACTGAATGGGTCTGCAGCTCCAATCGCCCTAGTTTCCTCCACACAGGGTGCCAAGCGGCAAGCCGCAATAGTATGAGATGCCACCTAGAATAAAAGCCTGCCTTTTCAGAGGTCACAAATCAATACACCCACAGTCTGGCCGATGAGAAAAGAAGTGAGAGGAAGGCAGAGGTGGATCAGTAAACCGGTTTTGTGTCTGTATCCGTTTCATTTCATTTGAGATGAGGTGCCAATTTTTCATCGCCCCATTAAATTTCTTCGATTTCCAAATGAGGAAGTCTCAAGATTTTTCCCCCACAGTCCCAAGTGATAACCAATGTAACGTGACGTAGGAAGTCGACACAGCTCAGTTGAGACCACTAATGGGGTTGGTTTGAGTCAAACCACGTTAAGGCCAACAAAAAAACCTCTGTCCCAGAGCGGTTTCGCTTGGCCATTTTGAGTTTGGCGTTGGGCACTGCAGCGTTTACTTGAGTGACCACTTTTTCCTAGAACTCTAGAATGCTAAAAATAGCACAAAAAGCCACTTAAGGTCCAGTCGCAATTTTGGGGTTGCACTTTCATTCTGATGGCAGTGACTTTCTTTTATTTCAGAGTTATTACTCTTCGGAATCAATCTAATGAATGTTCTGTGTATTGATTGCTTCTGACGATGCGTTAAATGTCAGCCGATGTTTCCTTTGGGATCTGTGTAAAAAAATGATTAAGCACAAACACGCGAGCATATTTTTGGATGTTGTGAGCCAGCGAGGTGTCTCATGCTCACTGGGCCAGTTTTGAAGGACTTGGCTGGATTTCTCCTGGCGCTGTTATCTGTAGCTCTGTCCTTATTCTCCTTCACACAGTCAGAGTATCTAATGAGAGCCAAAACGTGGCCCCAGTCTTGTTTTTTAAAGCACAAATATAACCTTATTAGTATTTTGAGGTATGCTGCCGTTGTTTCTCTCTGGAAATGTCTAGACTGTAAGAGCGTGTAATTGTGTGTCTCTCTCCGTACCATGTCTTATCCTGTCACACGCCAACACTCTCTATATTAATCAGGGTGTATGTTTATGTAGAGTGATCTTGCGATTTGTTTTGACTAATGAGTCGCAGATGCGAGGGTAGTTGGGTGATATTTGCAATAACAGCATGACCCACGGAAATACATCTTCTCATGAGGCGGGGTAACACTTTAGGATAATTTGGCTCTGTGGCTTTTGAAATGGCTGGGGTTAAAACACCAATGAAATCCACACAAAATGAAGGTTACCAAAGGTTTTTTTTTTTTTTTTTTTTAGTAGGTGTCTAATACTGCTCTTGGAGGACAACTGTCCTGCAAGCTGCAACTCAACCCCAATGAAACACACCTGAATCAGCAAATAAAGATTTGAAAACTAGAAACTTCCAGACAGGTGTGTTGAGGCAAGCTGGAGATAAACGTACTCGGTTACTAACGTAACCTCGGTTCTCTCTAGAAGAGGGAACGAGTACTGCGTCGAAGAACGCTACGGGAAAGATATTTCTTTGTCGAGATTGAAGCCTAAAATTAATCCTTAATTTTGTAATATTGTAAAACGCTTTTCTGAAGCATACAACCTAGGCGGAGCAATACAGCTCACCCATTGGCTGCTCTGCCAGAAAAGCACAGCCTATGCGAGGCCAGAGACGCTGACCAATGAGGACGCTTCGCGCCCTTCTGCGTCACCTCCCGCCCAAACAGGCGTGGCCTAGGCCCTATAAATACGAGCATAGCTGTCTAACACGCCGATTTTCGTCAATGAAGCGACGCAGCAGCGGACACGCACGGCCATGAGACGCAGTACTCGTTCCCTCTTCTAGAGAGAACCGAGGTTACGTTAGTAACCGAGTACGTTCTCTTACGTAGAGTTCTCTCGTACTGCGTCGAAGAACGCTACGGGAACCCCATGTAAAACGCCGTGCGTGCTCTTGGACCGACACAGACACCTAAGGGCGCGCGCGCCCTGGTATACAAGTGCCTACCCCAAGAAGTATAGGGAGAGCGGCTAAATAGCATCATCCCTTTATAGTCGTGCCTCTTAAGGCATAATAGCATATATATGTAAATATAGATATATATGAGGGGTAATAGCATGCTCATGGGACACATTGTCAGTGAGTGATGCTTAAACATTGAAGTGACCTGGGCCGCAGCGCGGGGCAGGAACACTTATACACATAAAACATTGAAGTGACCTGGGCCGCATCGCGGGGCAGGGGACACTAATACATAGTCTTCTAGACCGAGAGCAGTTTAGCCTGCAACGCAGGAACCTCTAGGTTATAGAACCTAATAAATGTAGACGGGGAGGCCCAGCCTGCCGCCATACAGATATCTTGTAACGAGATTCCGCTATACCAAGCCCATGAAGAGGCCATGCCTCTCGTGGAATGTGCTCTGATGCCCAAAGGGCATTCCAAACCTCTAGATGCGTAGGCTAGCGCAATGGCGTCCACTACCCATCGAGACAGACTCTGTTTTGTCGCGGCTCGCCCCTTGGAGCGTCCGCTGAACGAAACAAAGAGCTGCTCCGTCTGTCGAAAAACAGCGGAGCGGGACACGTAAGCTCTTAATGCCCTGACCGGGCAAAGGGAGCTATTTCCGTCCTCTGAGGCCGGCAGGGCCGACAGGGAGATGACCTGAGCCCTGAACGGTGTGTTGAGGGACTTAGGCACGTACCCATGTTTCGGTTTCAATACGACTACGGAGTCGTTTGGCCCGAACTCCATACAAGAAGCTCTCACTGAGAGCGCTTGCAAGTCTCCCACACGCTTCACTGAAGCGAGAGCCAAAAGAAACACGGTCTTGAAAGACAGGTGTTTCATGTCAACTGAGTGAATAGGCTCGAAAGGGGCCCCTTTCATAGCGTTCAACACTGTAGAAAGGTCCCAAACGGGGACTGAGGGGGGCCTTGGAGGGTTTAACCTCCTGGCGCCTCTAAGGAAGCGGACCACCAGGTCGTTCCTGCCTAGTGAACGGCCAAGCGTTGGATTAACGAACGCTGATATGGCAGCCACATAGACTTGAGCGTGGATGGGGTTCTTCCCTTATCCAATAGCTCTTGCAGGAAGGAGAGAATCTCCGGTTCTCCACACTGAAGTGGTGACAGACCTTGATCTGAACACCATCCAGAGAACACCGACCATTTGGAAGCGTAGAGTCGTCTAGTAGACGGAGCCCTAGCTTGCTCGATCGTGTCTAACACTCCTCTTGGGAGGTTAGCGGGTACCCGTTTATGGCCCATACGTGTAGGGACCAAAGCTCGGGGTGAGGATGCAGAATCGCGCCCTTGGCCTGTGAGAGGAGGTCTCTCCTCACTGGAATCGGCCACGGGGCAGTACTTTTCAGTCGCATCAAAGCTGGGAACCAGGTATGATTCGTCCAGTATGGAGCAACTAGTAGTACTGAGCATCCGCTCTCCTTGATACGCTGCAGCACTTGAGGCAGGAGCGAGACAGGAGGAAAAGCATAGAGCGGACGGCGGGGCCAGACTCTGGCCAGCGCGTTCGTGCTCTTCGAAAAGAATTCTGGGCAGTGAGCGTTTTCCTGGTTTGCAAACAGGTCTATTTCCGCTCTGCCGAACGTTTTCCACAGCAGACGCACTGTCTGTGTGTGTAGGGACCACTCTCCCGTAGGAACGTTGTTCCGTGAGAGTCTGTCCGGGCCTACGTTCAAATGGCCTGGCACGTGTATTGCTCTTAACGAGCGCAGGTTGTGCTGGGCCCACACCAGTATGCGTTCCGCTAACCTGAATAGGTTTCGGGACCTCAGGCCACCCTGGCGGTTTATGTAGGCTACTACCGACATGTTGTCCGAGCGGACCAGGACGTGGTGTCCTTTTATCCGGGGACAGAAGCGGCCTCAGCGCAAAGTCCACCGCCATCATTTCCAGGCAGTTTATGTGCGGTAGTTTGGCTCGCTCTGCCCATTGGCCAAAGAGCGGTCTGCCGTCGAGCAGTGCTCCCCAGCCTGAGGTGGACGCGTCCGTGGACACCACCTTCAGGCTCGAGGAAGTCCCCAGGCTTACACCTGACCGGTACCAGTCTGACGCTCTCCATGGTGTCAGGGCTGAAATGCATTCCTGAGTGACCTTGAGGCGATAACGGACCGTGTAACCATGCTCGGCGCGGTACGCGCGTTCTCAACCAGAACTGTAGTGGGCGCATGCGCAGCAGGCCCAACTGCAGCACTGTAGAGGCTGAGGCCATGAGGCCCAGCATTTTCTGAAATCTCCTGAGCGGCACTATGTGGCCGCTGCGGAAGGATTTCGCCATTTGCAGGGTATTTCGCCTGCGCTGTGATGACAGCCGTGCTGTCATAGACAGTGAGTTCAGATCCAGTCCTAAAAAGGAGATCCTTTGACTGGGAAACAGTGAACTTTTCTCCCAATTGACTCTCAGACCTAAGCACTCGAGGTGATCGAGTATTAGTGTCTTGTGGTGAGCGAGTTCTGACGGCGATTGAGCTAGAATCAGCCAATCGTCCAAATAGTTCAGAATTCGAACGCCTCGGAGTCTCAGGGGTGCCAGCGCCGCGTCCATGCACACTGTAAATGTACGAGGTGCTAGAGACAGGCCGAATGGCAGGACTGTGTACTGATATGCCCGGCCCTCGAAGGCGAATCTCAAAAATCGCCTGTGACGTGACGCAATTTGTATGTGAAAAATACGCGGTCTTTCAGATCTATCGCCATAAACCAGTCTCCTTGGCGAATTTGCGCGAGGATTTTTTCTGGTCGTGGGCATTCTGAACTTCCGCTTTGTTAGCGTTTTGTTCAGACGTCTTAGATCTAAAATGGGTCTGAGACCCCCGTCTTTCTTCGGTACCAGGAAATATCTGCTGTACAGACCCCCTTCGCTCTGAGCTTGAGATAAAGGCTCTATGGCCCCTTTGCTCAATAGCTTCGCTATTTCGGCTCGAAGTAGATGTGCTACTTCTGTTTTTACCGTGGTTTCGACTTTTCCCGTGAAACGGGGAGGGCGTCGATGAAACTGTAGCGAATAGCCTCTTTTTATAGTCTCTAGCACCCATTCTGAGACCCCGGGAGTCTTTCCCCATGCATCTGCACGTGTGACTAGGGGTTGAATGTAATCTGGGCCCTGGTCGCGAAATGGCGGCGACACGAGAGCAACCGTGTGCTGTGACATGGACGCCGTGGCGTGTGAGGCGGGGGACATGTTTAACACAGTATGCGTCCCGCGCGCGCTCGACTCTCTGAGTTGAGAGAGAGCACGCGGGGCGAGCCCTACGGGGCTCGTTATGTTTGTGAATAAACGTGGGCGCTTGGTAGCGGGCACATTTATAACACCGGGGACACTGTGTTTGTGAACTGACTGACCGTTCGTTAGTTTCGTTTTTACAGAAACCGCGGAACGTGCAGTGTGTAGTGGTTGTGGGCACTGGATAGTGGGCACGCTCACTACATGTAAAGCACAACCGGCATGAGCCGATTTTATATGTGCAAACCCTGTGTTGAACGTGGCTGTGCTTGTGTGAATGAATGGGCACTGGGTGGGCATTGCAGTTACACACATTACACCATCGGCCTTGGCCGGAACACCAGAAATTAAACTCTTTTTTGGATTTATCTGGGTCGCCGTGAAAACGGCGTTTGTGTGCAGGCAAACGGGCTTTACGGCCGGTTTGTTGGCTGCTAAATACACTGGTACAAACACGGAACTTAGGGCTGTACAAGCGAAAATCTTTGGTGGAAGTCCGGCCGCAGCGGGACCCGAACACCGTCTTTTTCCTAGCAGGGCTAGGATGGCGCCGAGGCCTCGGGCTTGAGTGTGATCTTGGGCCGAGGACCACGCGGTGGCGGGCGGCGTCCGGCGGAGCGAGACCGTGGTCTCTCTCGGGCCTGTTGCTGCTGTGCTGGCGCGGCGGGGCGCGGGACGCTGCTGAGTTCGGGCAGGCGGCTGTTTAGGGCGGCCTGTTGCGGAACTGGAGCGCTTTGGCAGGAAATGTCTCATGGCCTGCGAAGTCTTCTGTACCTCGGCGAATCGGTCCGCGAAGTCCTTCACGGAGGATCCGAAGAGGCCAGTCGGTGAAATGGGAGCGTCGAGGAACGCAGAGCGCTCCGACTCCGCCATTTCAGAGAGAGTCAGCCATAAATGTCTCTCGGAAACAGTAGCTGAGGCCATAATCCTGCCGATGGCGTGTGCGGCGGACTTTGTAGCGCGAAGAGCTAGGTCTGTGGCGCTACGTAAGTCCGGAACACTGATCGCGCCCGGGCCTTCCTCGTCTAGCTTGCAGAGGAGGTTTAGCCTGGTGGATTTGGAGCACCGCCATGGTGTGCAGCGCCGATGCAGCTTGTCCGGCGGCGGAATACACGCGGCCGTTCAGAGCTGACGATGTGCGGCAAGCTTTAGATGGTAGGACTCCCTTAGCCCGCCGTCCAGCAGAGGGTGGGCAAAGGTGAGTCGCTACAGCCTCCTCGACCGGAGGGAGAGCGTGGTAGCCTCTGTCACGAGCACCGTCCACTACGGAGAATGCTGGCGAGGCAGAAGTACGTACTCTGGCTGAAAAGGGCGCCTTCCACGATTTCGCTACCTCTTCGTGAAGCTCAGGAAGAAAGGGTGCGTGTCTGGAGGGGGGCGCAGCGCGGTCTCCAGAGAGGAAGCGGCCATCCAGCCGGTTGAGTGCAGGTTGTTCGGGGCGTCGACCACTCGAGGCCGAGGCTCGATACGGCCTGTGTGAGCAGACGCATCAGCTCTGCTTCGATGCTGATCTTCCCTCCTCGACGTTCCGGAACGGCGGGGGAGGGGAGGTCCACAGAGCTCGCCCATCCCTCGCTCTCCGAAGCGAGAAGCGAACAGCAGTCGTCATCCCCCTCTGATACGGCTTGCTGGTCGTCGTCCATAACGGACAAAGCGGCAGGCTGCGGCTGTTGTCCGTCGGTGAGCGACTCAAGCGACACGTTGAGAGGAGCTAGCGGCGGTGGCGGCGGCGAGCTCCTCGTGGAGGGAGGTTCCGGGGCCCGCTGAGCGCGGCGCTTCTTACGGCGCGGGCGCTACAGGGGGCGGTTGGGCAGCTTCGGCGAAAGATGCAAGGCGAGTCCGCAGAGTCGCGATTGGCATCATGTCGCAGTGATGGCAGCCGCCATCACCGAGAGCGAGAGCTGCATGTTCCTCGCCCAAGCAGGAAACACATAGTTCGTGGTGGTCCCCGTCGATGAGCGCGGCTCGGCAGGAGCCGCAGGAAACGCGAGACATCTTTAAAAAGACACTCGTTGCTCTTTTGTGAGGAAAAAATGTGTGCCGCGGTAGGCGAACACACACACAAAACACACACAAAACTGAAAGGATATTCCACGCCGGAGAAGCACAGCAGGGAACGGCGGCTGAAGGCGGCGATGACCAGCGGCTTCAGGTAAGAGGCTCGTCCTGCTGAGGTGCTTGTTCCAAACGGCTGTGGCGGCTCGAATCAATCCAGCGATGCGTGCAGCTTCGTTGAATTTAAGAAAATCGGCGTGTTAGACAGCTATGCTCGTATTTATAGGCCTAGGCCACGCCTGTTTGGGCGGGAGGTGACGCAGAAGGGCGCGAAGCGTCCTCATTGGTCAGCGTCTCTGGCCTCGCATAGGCTGTGCTTTTCTGGCAGAGCA